>JAUEKY010268295.1:0-14880 GCA_031833965.1 Scyllaea pelagica
AACATCGGTAGGTGGGATCTAGAGCCTAGTCCCATCGGAGACGGACGATAAACCCGGAGGTCCCGTGTGCACGTTGCCCACATTAAAGAACCCTTGGCAGTTGGAAATCGAAAAGAGAAGGCCACAAGGCCGCTGTGCGGGCAAAATTGAAATCCTACCACTACCACCAAAAGCTAACAGTGGGCTGATCACCTGCTTGGCTTAATGGCATGATCAAGAGAAATTCCGCCTCAATAAGAGTCTGACCAACACTGTAATGGTAAATGAAATGAAAATGGATGGTATAGCTAGCGAGAGCTGTTCCTGAAGGCTTTTTATATTACAGTCACCAAACCATACCTCAGAAAAAGCAGGCTGTATGCGAGAATGGCGGTACCACGGGGTTTGGTGTGACGAGGATTCAGTGTAATTACCATTTCCCTACCCGTTAAGTGTGAATTAGTACCTGGCCGTTTGCAGTGATAAATCTGTAAGGAATAGATGTACCAGTGCCTTACAGGCTGAATGTCTTTTCCAGTGAGTCAGAGATGACTTGAAAAGCACATTTGAGCATATAGTGGGTAGATTTATTTTCACAATATGAGTATGAGGCTCCCTGATTTTTATCTTTGTCTTTAGTCCTAAAAGAGCTAGAAACAAGGACTACTGCAACCATAGGATTCGGTAAGCTTGTGAAAATGACAACAATGATTAGCTGTACAACCAAAAAAGCGACAAAAATTCCTGGTAGTATAAAAGGCATTGTTTTATTGAGATAAAAATCACAGTGTATGTTCATTGCAATGATGTTCTTTCTGAAAGAATCTTAATGCTGAGATAATAGCAGGACAAAAACAGATTTTGTCTCATTCTTTTTTATTTCTTGTCTCAACAAGAAGAAGTGATCTCAATACCAATCAATCATATCTAAAAAGATTGTCTTCAGTCAGAAATGTAGCAAAGAATTTTATCCAAAAGCATAAAAAGAAAAAAGGAAATTACTGAATATCTTCAGTTTGCAATAAACCAAAGCTTCTCTATCACGTGTGAGAAATTTATGATGCTTGACAAATAAAAATCACTACCAACACTACTAGTAACTATCTTTCATGGTATTTTCATTTCAACACACAAAGAACTTACCTCATGATACTGATAATAAAAGAGATTTAAGTGAAGAGAAATGCAGCAGAATATATCTACATTTCAATGCAATCCATTCCATTATATCCATATTATTTAGAATTATAACAAACTAGTGAAATGCCTTTAGTTTCTACCTCAAAGATAAAACATTGAAACATTCCAAACCTTCAAAATCAAACCCAATGCAATAAATTTCACCAGTTTAAGAATAATGAAAGTATGAACATGAGAGTGTTGTTTTTGTCAGCCATATAGGCAGCAGTTCTTTAAACCCCATAAGTTACTTAGAAAACAGTTTTGCATATCAGGGGCATATAGTTGATATTCAATTTCTTGCTATATTCATAAGGATCATAAACTAGAATATGCAAATGCTTATAACACTTCTGGATATCAAAAATAGATGTTACTATTTTCAGAACTGAATGAAAATCAAGCAGAAGGATCAGTATTTTCGACACAGAAATATATAGAGCATGGATGGTTCATGGCTGACCAAAGCATAAGGCACAATGTTTTTGTGCAGACTGCACCTGAAATGCTAATCTTCAGTATCAAATACAAATCAGGAAAAAAGAGAATGTTTCTTAATATTATGCTTCAAGTACATAGAAAAAAAGCAACCTTACTATCCTACATTTGAAATATGAAGACAGATGAAAGTGGTTGGAAAAAAAAAGTTGAAGATAAATGAATTTGTGAAAACAAAAATGAAAAAAAAAAAAGAAACAAAAATTAGAATACAAACATCAAAAGTTCAAACAAAAATATTAAAAGCCGTCAATAGTAAAATGAATCTCAATCAACAACATTAAAATCCTGCCAGCTAGCACCACCATGAACACTGACGACTGGCAGGACTGTTGTAATGCAATTATGCCTTTGTCATTCATAATGAATTGGACTAGTGACTCATACATTCATACTGTTCCAATTAAAGTCCACTCTGTACAGAAATCAGCAGTAAGAAAAGACACACTGGAGAGCTCTGAAAATACTGTGCTGGCTAGTGGCTTACATTTACATACATTTATTATTCTATATATTATAAAGCACTCAAAATATCAAGGCCTATAGATGAAATGAGAATTATGTAATATGTTGTCTGTCAAAAGTAGGATGTTACAGCAAAGGCAGTCAATATTCTTCTCATCTATTCATTAGCTTTAGCTGTTGCTCAAATATCATGTTTGGATGTTATAGAAGTAATGGCTGATTAACAGTTTGATAGATAGCACCATTTGACCCTTGATGGGTGGATGAGCATTCAGGTTACACCAATCGGATGATATAATGGCATTCTTATATTTCCTTGTTGTATAACAAATATAATCAAGGTGATGGTTCAATAAAATTATCACATTAATGATAATGTATTGCAGGGTACATAGTTATATAAAATTTATAAATGTAAATATAGATATTGTATAAGTATCATTTGACTTATTACAGCAAAGCACTGGGTTGACATTACTACTGAAGTATAACAGATACACAGAGAGTGATAATCTTTTTTACAGAGTGTATATAAAGTACGGCTTACATAACTATCGCTTACTGACCCTAACAACTTGTATAAATATATAACATTAAATGAGGAGATTTGTACAAAACTATGTCCAATTATTCACACTCAAAACAGTCTCCATTCTATTGTTAGTACAAAAAAATAGGACTACACTATCCCATGCCAACAACCAATGAACATAAACCTTTTACATGAACACAATGGCATCAACAATGCCCACTTAGACATCTTTTCTCTCCATGACACTCATTGCAAATAATGATACAGACCTTACAAAGCTAATAATGGTTTGAAAGTGAATGAAGCTATCATTTATGTGATGAAATTAGTAAATGATGACGATAAATAACATAGCTTTGATAAAGGGGAAAGAAGTAATGAACATGATTTTTTTATTTCCTGCTATTTAGACAGGGCTGTACATTCATTCCACTGATTGGATCATGCTTAAAGTTGAGTGCAGGCCTGTTCATGATCTGTATGTCGGAGATACAGCCCTCAAAGTTCTTGGTGAACAGACTTCCAGTATATCTGCTAAGATCAGGCACACCACCTGGGAGAAAAGATGATTCGAAAGAATTAACAGTCATTCCTGACAAAACACGTATACATTTTATCAAACGTACAAATCCTACAAAAGGAGACAACTATCCAGAAGTAAACATTGTAAAAGGATAACATTGTTTTTCCATTGTTCATGCTTGACACAATTTCCAATATTTGGGAACAAACTCAAGCAATGATGATCTTTTTGCCATGCAGTCTGGTGATGTATGTATTTTTTTTTCAGTTAAAGTACTTGATTTCTTTAAAAGATATATAAGATAAAAAACCAATATTTCATTTCACCATAAAAGATATATCACATGATTATATCTGACTTTCCGAAAACAAAATCAAAACAAGATGAAAAAAATAAACATCATTTTTATCTAATGATATTCAACATGACAATGATTGATCCTACAGATAAAGATGGTTAATACTAGCAGACATTCTTTGCCTCACCTAGATTTACTTCATTTCTTAATACCAAGTACACTAACTCAGACATGAAGCTATTGAACTCAACATCTACACATGTTTCCTCAGTTTGATTTTCTTCCCATAAGCTTATTGAAAAGAGAGCTTCAAGCTTTAATGTTACATCCCAGTTCTTTTTACTGGTTTTAGAGTTTTATGCTTAGATGCTCACTATCTATTGATACATGCAAGAAAATCACAAACTTAAAAGGCACTTTACACCCCTAAAACTCCATCATTACCTTTTTGGAAGGCTCTCAATTGCTATTGTTTAAATTTCAGCAAGGAATATATTCTTATATCATATGAGATGGAGTGATCACATCACCAAGACTCACCAAAGAAAATATTTCCCTGTACGTTCAGAACCTGTAGGGGCCCAGAAGATGTTCCATTGACACGAGGTAGATTATCAACCATCACTGATCCAGATCTACCCAATCTGTGAGGACAACAAAAAAGGAACTGGTGTCATTTCTTTGAAGATAGGAAGGGTCTTATAATTTATTCTTTGTTTTTGTCTTTTTAAATTTCTAATCCAGGATTGACTTCTATCTATACTTTTCCCATTATGTCCCCCCCCCCCACCTAACTCTCTCTTATTTCTTTCTTTCTCTCTCTCTCTCTCTCTCTCTCTCTCTCTCTCTCTCTCTCTCTCTCTCTCTCTCTCTCTCTCTCCTTCCATCCCCCCTCTCTCTCTCATTGATGCTTTAACAGACTTTTAAAAAATTGCAAGAGCACCTGTGACATATTAATGTATAATCTGAAGCAAATGATCATACCAAACACATTACTTATCACACACATACACACACACACACATACACACACACACACACACACACACACACACACACAAAAGGTGTGATTCTCCCTACAAGCTCACCTCTCTGCAACAATAACATGGTTGAAGCCATCATTGATGCGGTTTTGCGATCTAATCACTGCTGGTCCACTGCCAAGTTCATATCTGAAGAGAAGGCAAAACAAATATAGTATCATTACATCATAATTTGACACAGACACAAACATGTGCAGTGAAACCTCCCTATACCACCCGCGCGCCCCCCCCCCCCAATTGTTCTGCCATTCCCGCATACCGCCTGCTATTTTGTTTTTAGGTACCGTTTGGCTACTATAATATAGAATAACGTCAGAAACAGCTTGCGCTATATCGTCATTCTCTTTATAATGCCAGATTACTAGTGGTCCCATGGTTAGCGGCATAGCAATGTTTCAGTGCATATCAGCTGAAACCTCTGCTGCATAACGCAGTTTGATAAAAGCCT
This sequence comes from Scyllaea pelagica, assembly GCA_031833965.1. Classification (NCBI taxonomy): domain Eukaryota; kingdom Metazoa; phylum Mollusca; class Gastropoda; order Nudibranchia; family Scyllaeidae; genus Scyllaea; species Scyllaea pelagica. The sequence continues at coordinate 4,966 of JAUEKY010268295.1, forward strand.
CATGAATAGCTTATAAATCTGCCAACTATTGGTTTAGCTATGAGTTCAATAACAACAACATATATAAGCACACACACACAAACACATTGTATATTGTTGTTACACTAGTACATATACATATTTGCATTGTGCTATGCAGTCTTCAAGCATTGAAAGTCCGGATTAATTAATTCCTTAATGTAATTTTTAAAAATATGATGACAAAAATAATGAAGGTGAAAAAGATGTTTACCTGAACTCAACGTATCCATCGTTGAGCGCAATGGCCAGATAATCTTTTCCAGACTGCTGTCCAGGCTTCTGACCTTGCCAGAAAAGCAAGGCTGATCCTTCTTCCAAGGTGGACACAGTCATCTTGATCTTCTCAGTGCTTTGCCTTCGGCGATGGGGGAGAACGTTTCTCTTGAATTCAGCATAGCTGTCTCTCAAGAACTCAACACTGGTGCCAAGGTTCACAACTGCAAGGGATTTCAAATCATTTATAAAAAAAAAAAAACAAAAAAAAAAAAAACCCAAAGGATTTCAACTTTAAAAACTATCTGCATAAAAAATGTGTTGCAAAATGTTAACAAATGGTTATTAAGTCATAATTTCAATTAACCATCTAACTGCACATCATTTGCGAATGTTTTGGAAGTAGAATATAGTTAACAGGAGAAAAACAGGTGTAAAGATATAACTTGAGTGAAAGAAATGATGTTTCCTATTAACTGACCCATGATACACATAGGCGTTTAAAATTTTGATCTGACACAATGCATGGGACCAGCAAGTTAATCCCTGTAACAATATTTCCTGCTTTATATAAAAGAAAAGTTGTGTAGGCATCTTGCTTTGACTTGGTCTCAAGACAGGAAATGTTATTGTTTCTTTCTTTGATAACCAAAAGACACTTTGTTATTAGACCTATTGATCTCTTGTTTGGTTTTTATTTTTCTTTCCATCCAAACTTTTTCAATTCATGTAGAGGCACAGGTGGAAACCAGTTGGCATCCTTGCTAATCAGCCTCATATCAGTATGCATAAAGACAGAGAAACTTGATTCATTGCCCAGTAGTCACTTAAACTTCTGATTCTTTCCAATTGATTATGGCGACTTTCGACTCATGTAGAGGATATTTTCTCTTGTTTAAAAAATGATGATGCTGATATCACTTGTTTAACCTGCCATGAATCTCATGGGGACACTGATTAATGATCAAAGTAAGCATTGAAAGCAATTACAGTGGACCAAGTTAAGTCCAAGCTCCTATTCCTCCAGGTCTAATAAGATCCTCCATGCACACTGAATATGTCACAGATTACTGTTACCAGTCACTCATTTGCTGTATTTGGGTGAAAACATTGGAGGTTGTCTAATATGTTTACTTTACGGTTAATAACAAAAGCCATAAAATCGCTGTCAAAGCTAAGGACATTGGCCAAGACAGGCATCAAAATCAACGGAAGGTCGTGACAACATTATGTGCACAGTGCACTAGATGGACTACAGCCCAAGACAGGCATCAGAATCAATGGTAGGTAGGGACAGCACTATGTGCACAGTGCACTGGATGGACTACAGCCCAAGACAGGCATCAGAATCAACGGTAGGTAGGGACAGCACTATGTGCACAGTGCACTGGATAGACTACAGCCCAAGACAGGCATCAGAATCAACGGAAGGTAGTGACAGCACTATGTGCACAGTGCACTGGATGGACTACAGCCCAAGACAGGCATCAGAATCAATGGAAGGCAGGGACAGCATTGACAGCTTTATGTTCACATTGCACAGAATGGACTACAGTCTAAGTCTAAGGTCAGCTGAGCTAGATCAAGTTTAGTTTTCACCTCTTGCTACATAATACTTAAAACTGAAAAGTTATTTAACAGGAATTTCAAGGGTCACTTTCCTATTCAAGGCTGTTATCTGCTTTATGACCAAATTTCATAAATCAATTGAGAATGCAAAGGAGTGATAGTAGGAATAACCTGATTGAATAAAAAACAATCTGAATTAGGGTAAAAGTAGAGAGAGATACAAAAATAATATAGAAAGCAAAGATCTATAAAGATATGTACATATAAGGATATACCTGCATCGCAGTTACGTCCCATGTATCCCAAGGGGCATTGACACTCGTAGCCTCCAGACTCAGACACCAAGCAGTTTCCTCCGTTCTGACATGGCTGACTTGTGACGCATATATTCACCTCAGTCTCACAGTTGTCCCCTGAGAGAAATACAAGACTCAGTTAGTTCTTTGGCTTTTTATTTACAAGTTAATTGGTGAAAATTTAAGCAAAATGTTACCATTATGCATGTAAGGTTAACTTTTTTCTCTTTCTAAGATAATCGGTAAGCCATTTATGAAAATTTGAAATTCTATATACAATTCAGTACAATACATTATCTTTGAGGGTTGAAAATCAGCATAACGCCTGTGATACCCTATCCAATATATAGTCACATCATTGGCATCATAAGTTGTTTTATTTACCTGACTATCATCATAACTGATGTTACATAAATCTATCTCTAATGAACCATTCAACGAGATTCTCACCAACAAATTGCCGAGGACATTCACATCTGTATTCAGTGGGGGAAAGATCTGTGCAAGATCCGCCATTTCGGCAAGGCTTTCGGGCACACAAGCTTCGGTCACCACAGTCCTGAATGTTCACGCTTTCAATGGCATCTTCGATCAGATCAATTGTTTCACCATTGATGGTCAGCTGTTGAAGAATGAATTAAAGGAAAGCTAGAGATTTGTGTATGTCTAGACACTTTTTAATGGGACGGGAGCCAATCCAGAGAAAAATGGTAGATGCACATTTTATTATTGATTTGTGTACTTTTTAAGTACCCCTCATTCGTCACGTACACCTTACTGTTGTACCAGTGACTTTGCGTTGATATCACAATATATCATATCAATTTAATTTTTCTTCTTACATTTCTATTATTTTCTATTTCATTATAGAATTGGTACGTACACCCAAATTTGGCAACTTAGATCATCAGATAGCAATCTTTCATGTGATCCAAAAACAAATCTCAAACAATACAGGGATAGATCTTTTTCATTTTTAAATCATTTAAATTGAACCTTTGCCTGGTGAATGCATAATGTATAATATACCTTTGACATTTTTCATTTTTACCTATATGTTTGATATGTGTATGGATATTGTGTTTGTAAATTTACTTTCATCACATCCATGGTCTTTTTTTTTTTTTTTTTTTTTATAAAAGATGTTGAGTGCTTTGAGGCCTTTGCAAAAGGTGCTATATAAATAGAATTATTGTCCTTATTATCAATAGCTGTAGAGAGTATCAGTATAACAACAATAATAATACAGGATCTGTATAAAGTCCTCTTACTCAAGAGTTGCATCCTTCTCTTGTGTAAAGCGCAAAATACCATTTCACAGGTTAAAGCTTAAAGGATTCTTGTGAGCTCAGAAATTTTTTCAAAGGCTCGATTCAGGTCCTGCAGATTGGCCCTAGCTAAGATGGGCAATAATATAAAGGTGTTGTCATCAAAATTGAATTTTAACTTAGTCATTAAAGATCTAAAGTTTTAAAAAGCTGAAAGAGAAAGACAAACAAAAATTTTACAAGGTGAGTAGACTTCTCGAAACCGAGTGAGATGGAAGAGTGGTGTTGTGACCTTATGCTCCCCTAGGAATCAAGAAGAAATCAAGTCAGTCAATCTTTGCATGACAAAAATAATAAGAAAGAAAGAAAAACTCAAGTGAGACACAAACTTAGATATGAAAAGTTGGAATTTTTCTCACCTCGCCAATGCAGCCGACAAATCCATCTGAAGCTCCTGTGTTGTCATTCATGGATTCCTCAGGATCAATTCCTCCCAGGAAAAGAGGACGCTTCAAGTTCAGACCGACATTGTCTCCTGGTGCAGATCCTGTATTAGGGTTTAAAAAAAAAAGGGTTTAAATAGATTGGATTTTCAGCCCAAAAAGTATAAAAAATAATCCTTGGAAATCAGTTGGAACCCACAAAAAACTGCTGATCAGCTTCAATTTTATCATGAAAGCTAAAGAAATAAAGGACTATGACAAATGTAAGGAAGTGAACTTGATTTACTGCTGCTTGTTTGCAAATTCAAAGGTCACTTATTTCACTACACCATATTGGAGAAAACTTTTAAGCACAATTCAAAGGCTAAATTTAGAATACTCCAACGGGAACAGGGACACGAAATATAGCTCCCCCCTCCCCCTTCCTCATATTTTCCTCTAATACACATCATTGAAATTAAGATGCATAAACTATATTAGCTTTGTACTTCATTTGAAAGGACCCTTTATAAAGTTTTAATAGAAAGAGAGAAAATATTTATCACTAGTATCTTCTGAAAGAATTAAACAGAAGCGCTAACAATTTCAAGTAATTTCATGTTGGTGAAAGAAAGTTATGTCAGGTATTGGTTAAACAAAAACCACATTTTGAGATTAACAGAATTTTTAGGCATAGGATGAATGCAAAAAACCCACAAGTTATCACAAATCATGACACACAATGATGAGTTATGAATCTCTCCTCTGTACTTCATATTTTGTATACATTTGAGATGGTTACAACTTTTTATCAACCAGAAAAGCTATACCAAATTTCCTGCAATTTAATTATAAACTTTTAACAACCTTAATAGTTTGTGTGGAATTACAATGTAAAAAGTTATCTTTATCATTTTGTAAAGGACTTCAATGAAAGGATTATTAAACCATAATAGATTTGGACATTCAGGCACGATCATCACAGCTGTTAACTTATCAAGAGATCAGTGAGTGGGTTTTGGAAGCTGGGTAAAGAAGAAACACCTTTTACAAGAAAAATAGGCAGTGGATTATCCATGAAGAATTCAAATATTTGATTGAGCCATATAAAAGAAGTGCTAACAAAATGATATAGCCAAAGGTGTAATCTATCAAGTTACCCCAAATTTCTCTCTCTACTGCAATTTTTAAAAGGTTTACATGCTAAAGAGTTTTGCGAAAGATAGGCATAAAAGAAATTCATGTGATTTGTAGACGAATAGAAAAAACATCTAACAGCTACCTCTTTATTGTACATAATGAAATATATATGTATGCATGTATGTTCAATATTTCTTTATATCTTCAGAGATGTTTTTCAGAAAGTTACCAGAACAGAACAGTTAAAAATTGGGAAAGCATTTAAGATCTCTGTCAAACTTTTTTTTCAGCTAAAAGGAGTTGTGAATTGGCCAAAGAATTCATGCAATCAATAAGCAAGCATCAATTACATTTTAGTTTTTTAAACTTTACTTACCTGGTTAAATGTTCAAAAGATAATACAAGCCCACTATTAAACTTTTAGAATCAGGTTTTAAAAAAGCGCACTCATTTGAAGAGTTATTCACAAGTGTTTTGGTTTAAATTATCACTAGTTTTGAATCCATCTGACATCATTTTTGGAAAGTCCAGGGAAGAGGGGTTGGGGGTTGGGGTTCAGAAGGGGGCATAAGGTGCATCAGTTCTTAGTTCTTAGCATTAAAAAGAAAAGGAATTGGCAGAAGGTGAGTAAGATATTCAGAATGAAGGGAAAAAAAACTGCAGCATAGACTTTTTTGCAGAACATGACACAAATTGATTTTTTTATCACGTGAACATTGGTGGTTTAAACACTGTGTTTCCAGTTGTAAGCATTTCACAAGGAAAATTTCATGCAGAACAAACATTAAAGCTCAAAATTGGAAATGTTAAATAAAAAGAACAAAAACAAAAATAATGATAAGATCATCTTAAAAGGAAAGAAGAAAGCAAAGCTGGTCAAAGACCTAAAATGTGGAGGGTATTGAGAGCCTTAAAAAGCAAATTTCTGAGGAGATGAGCAAGATAAAGCTTAATTTTGCTTCTACCTAACAATTACTACTTAAATGACAATTAAACTGGAAGACCTAGCTAAAAATCTTTCCATTATAGTTCCTATATTTATTGGTCCTTATCAGCATGGTTTTAGAAGTGGTGATGTAACAATGCTCTGAAATCGATTTCAACACAAGAATGTCAGCTTAATAGTTCTACTTAGTTCCAAGTCATTTAGGTACATAAATCCAGCCTTCCTCATCACCCTTTATCTCGTCAAATAATCGAATTTTTAGGTCTACTTTTTCATTTGATAAATTTCACTGACAAAGCAAGCCAAAAATCAAGCACAAACTGCAAACAATCATTTTACACACAGCATTCTTGTAGGACAAACGGCAACATAATCACAGATTTCGACAATAAGCATTTCTTCAAAAGCAATGAAAATCTGGGGGAAACAAAGTACCTCTTCGAACATCCCCTCTTGCTCTGACGGCAAAGAGGTTATTGTCATTGGGGGCTGAAAATTCTGATCATGAACAAAAGAGAATGGGGTGAAGAAAACGTACATGGGACATACATATGGAAGGAGATAACAGAGTATATCAATATCATATATTTTTGCCTTCAAATTTCCGGATTGAATTAAGAATCTGTATTAATCTAATGTTCAAAACAAGACATTCAGATCCTTTGCTTCTCTCTGCAATGATTTACCTATTAATCACAAGAGAAAAACAAACAAACAAACAAAAAGCTTCTGCCACTATTTTGGTAAATGATAATACAACACAACTCAAGTGAGATTTCTCTGTTCTTAATTTTCCTCCTTTCAGAGATATACCTTTCAAATTAATGATAAAAGTGATATCCAACAACCTTTCTTCCAACTTTTATCAGTTTGTACTTTCCTTACTTGCCTTATCTAAAAAGGGCATTTACAATGCCACAGATAAAAGGAAAAAAAGTAAGCTTACACAGAATTTATAAAAGATTTCTAGACAACAGAGAACTATTTTGAAAGGTGCGATCCATGTCATTCTGCCCCTAATCCATGTGGACACAGTCTTAGGTTTTGAGTCGACACAAACATCAGCATCTTTTTTCTGTATTCACATAGCATCACTGCTACCAGTAGCTCAGTACAATGTTGTTTCCCCAAAGCAAGAAATCATTATGTTGTTACAGTATGCATGATGTGTATCCATGTGGACACAGTCTTAGGTTTTGAGTCGACACAAAAATCAGCATCTTTTTTCTGTATTCACATAGCATCACTGCTACCAGTAGCTCAGTACAATGTTGTTTTCCCAAAGCAAGAAATCATTATGTTGTTACAGTATGCATGATGTGTATGTTTGTGTGTGTGTGTGTGTGTGTGTGTGTGTGTGTGTGTGTGTGTGTGTGTGTGCGTGCACGCGCATGTGTGTCTATATGTATGTATGTGTATGTTTTTGCATATACTTTCAAATATTGTCAAATAGCAAGAAGCTTATATTCATATAAAAAGGAGGCTCACGACTGTGTCTGAAAGTTCCAATCAACTAAATAAAAGGCTTGAACTAATGCAAAGAAAAACTACTGAGCAAAATTATGTTTTTTTTTCTCTTGATTGCATCAAACCGGGACTGCAACTGACATGACAACATTGTTCTGAATAAGTGTGAAGATTAAGGAGATATACAATAGATATAAAAAAATTCCCCTGCTTTAAATATGAATAGGACAGCTGTATGTATATGAAAGAAGAGCATGCATATGGAAGTTCATTTAGCTATAGGTATTTGATTTTTCAAAATGTTTTTGTATTAAAAAGCTAAAAAGTAACTTTACATAATTAAAGATTGCTTTCGTGTTCAAAGAGCCAATGAGGATAGCTTTCAATTCTATCCATAGAAATGATTAAAATCAGAGTGAGACCCTACCATGATATTCAATAAAGTATTCAAATGAAAAAGAAAAAAAAATAGTCACAACACAGAAAGGAAACAGTCTTTTCTATGGGAAAAACTCTAAAAGATATTTACTTCTGTTCAGCAGCAAGAGACAAGACAAAAAAGATTTTGTAGTCACGTAATTATATAATATTGTAAATCAAAATATACATATATAAAAAAAGATAAATGCAAGCAACTACACTATTGGAGTGTGTTCCAAGGCATCAACATAGTGCCAAAACAGATGCATATATAGATCTACATGAGACTGGTATAAGAATCTCTTTAACATATCATAAATGTGAAACTGGACTTTTTCAAAGGACGAGAGGATAGGAAGTCGCTGTAAAAAAAGTAAAAGTTTCACAGAAACAATGCATGAATTTTTAACCTTTTTCTCCGCTTTTCAATTGGACAATATCTGTGTTGGTTTAGAAAACATGATTTTCTCAAAAGGGGGTAAAAAAGGCAAAAGAGGGGGTAGGGGGATTAGAAGAAAACATGTAGAGTAAAAGCCCCCCTGATCATTATTGTGTCATCAAAAGGGCTTCTAAAGATTGTTTCTCAGACTGCAACAGTGAAATGACAAGAGCATGAAAGGCAGGTCAAAGGTAAGACAACTACATCAACAATATTCCCATTTGAGACTTAGAGGGAGTTTGCTACTCTTCTAAAAGATTGATAATACTTTGAGGCTGATAGCAACTAATGTCCTCTTGAAAGTGAAATTAGGAATGTTGGCATGCCAGAGGTTTTCTTTACGATCACATATCTCACTCTCTAATGTAACATTGACACCAAATAAACCAGTTTCTGCCCTGTCTCCCACAATGCCTGATGCCAGCTGCTGCAGCAGCTAGTTGGCCTACTTTTGTGTCTGAGGCTTGAGGTGGTTATTTTGTTTGTTTGTTATAATTTCCCTGTTGTACCAAACCAAAGCCAGTGTAGGGACCAGACATAGTGTTTGACACCAGAATGTGTCAAAATAACAAACCCAGTCTGATGTCAAACAAATGTCAGGAGATTAAGACAAGCAGGTGTCTAGCCCACTGTGCCGAGGTGATTGTGTGTCAATCAAACCTCAACATACTCTAGATAGATGCTCTGCAGATTGAACTCAACGGGCCAGTTTTCCCTTTGCATTTCATAAATTTTAATTCCTTTCCAAAGAAGTTTTCATTTCGCCTATTGATGCTCTTCACTAAAATTGAGTAGCCTAATGGTCTGTTTTATTTTCATAAATCAATCCTGACAATGTTTTATTCATTTTCCCCGCCTTTCTTTATTCTGATTTATTCTATCGTTTATCTTAAGAGTTTTATCTTTATTGCTTGTTGTTTGTCTACTCTTTCCCTTATCACCTAATGCTCTGAGCCACCGATATTCTTCAAATCCAAGATATGACAGTCCCAACTAGCAAAGAGTTATTTCAACTTTAAGTTTATTAACCACTTGGTACTTTCGTCTAAAAGTTATAAGCATTTTTTTACTTTAAATTACGATGGACAAAATAAAAATAGTGGTGTTACAACCTGAAAAACAATCTTCATGAAAATCTACCACACATTTTTAATCCCTGGAAGATCAATGAAAAGAATTGTATCTACAAAGTTCACTTAAGATTCAAGATACATACATGATGCTGCTTGAAATACTCCTATTCACAAATCTCAAAATCAAGAACTAGGGACAAGGAACCTACCGTTGACAGCTTCTTCATTGTTGATGATCAGCATTCCGTCTCCACTCTTGCGGTCAGCCATCACCATTGTCCACTCGTTGCGGCGCAGTGGGTTGCGACTTCTCAAAATGGCGGTGCCTATTGAACAAAAAATGCATGATTATACCTGCACTGAAGTTAAAAAGAACTTTGAATCTCTAACTAGCCTTGCCTTATAATTCATGAATATAAAAATGTTCTTGTTGTTAGTAATCCCTTTTTGCTGTCAGCTGTAAGCTCTTAACAGCCCAATGCTGTTCTCATGAAGCAGGAGGTCTATAAATATAGCATAGACTAAAGAAGATAATGAAAAAAAGCCATCATCATCATTTCATTATCCAGTACCCTTTTACCATTACAGTGTAGGGCCGACTCTAATTGAGACGGAATATCTCTGGATCACGCCATCAAGCC
>JAUEKY010268406.1:0-14879 GCA_031833965.1 Scyllaea pelagica
TTTCCTGACTTTTGCTTGATATCAGATTGTGCTTATACTTTTGACACATTCTGGTATCAAACATTATGTTGGGTCCCAACACTGCTTTTGAGCGGTACCAAAGGGATATGATAACAAAACAAAAAAAATATTTAATGAGAAAAACTTCTTAGATCAAGAAATGAGTCAATAGTGTCTAATTGAGAATTCAGATCATGCAAGTTGCTAAATTTAGAAGAGCTCTCTCTATATATATTTAATTTACTTTCCCTGTGTGTTCCTGTGTGACAGTGTCAGTAGTCATGAATTTGTGTTCTCACATCTGTTATATATCAGACCTGCCAAGTGCTCTGAAAAAAGCGGAGTGCACCGCTTTTTTAGCCAATATTTTAAGGTTTTGAAGTGGTGCTCCTATTTTTCCCAACCTATTTCCACTCATTCCTTTTGTTTCACAAAGGAATGCTCCGATTTTTTTTCTAGGAATGCTCTGATTTTTTGGTTCCAAGGGTTGGCAGGTCTGATATATGTTATGTTTGATATTTCTCAACTATTGGAATTGTTGACTCAGGGAAGTGCCTCACAAATAGCAGTGTTTGGGTTAATTATCATTTCAACATGATACTATTACTATGATTAAGTAGGTCAAATGGAAATTATTTTTATTTGTGTATAACTTTTTAGTAAGTCCATAATTTGCGATATATATGTGCAAATTAGAGAACCATAAAAAAGTTGTATTGTCTAAAGGGTATTTTTTTTTATAGTTTACAGCAGTTCAATATTTCATGTGAAACTTTTGAAACCTTTAAAAAAAACCAACAGAACAGAACAGTGTATTGATATAAACATGCTGATGAATTGCATCATCATCTCGTTTGCTGAGTATCCATAAAGTTTAGTTTAGTTTTTCTTACTACTTATACTTATTTAGGGCAGTTCCTGTTTATATAGAAATAAGAAGTATTATTCTTTTAGTTGGGAACTGTTTATAAGAAGTATTATTTTTTTAGTTGGATTTTCAATGAGATTGAATGCAAACAATTACCTCTGCTGTGTGCATTATTTTCTCAATGACTGTGTTCACCCAATAATAACAATAGTTATGATTTTTCAGTAAATTTATTTGACTGACTGACTGGCCAACATATAACAAAAGGCAAGCCTTTGGGGATATTTACATCTGGCTATTTTGTTTATGGTGCTCTATATTTTGAGAGTATTCTGATGTTGTAAAAATTATTTTTTGATCTGTTGTGCAGTGTTCTTTGTTGGTTTTATCTTTATTCTAGATAACAATACGGTCTGTTTGACATGTGTGGTGCATTACAATTGCTTTATTATAAAATAACTTGATTGAACACATTTTCACTTTTGTAAAGCTGTCATTCTTGATGAGCTTCATAGAGAAATTATTTTTTAAATGGACGCAAATAATGCAAAACAAGGATCCAAGTAATCATTTCTTTTAGAATATGTGTGATTACTCATTACTTTAACGGACCCTTCTCATGCCTACCTTGCTGCCTTCTCTTAATGATTTCCACCTGCTCCCAAGGGTACTTAAGCATGCACAACATACCCTCGCCACGGGACCTCCAAATTTAGCAGCTGTTTCTGTCAGGACGGGGATCTTGATCTTGCCTACTTCAAATTGGACTAGGGCATTGGTATTTATTTTAGATTTATACCAGACTTTGTTTAAACAGCAGAACAACAAACCCAGCCTCTCTGCTGGGGCTTGAACCTGATATCCTTGAGTTCAAAGGCCTAGGCCTAGGCCTTAGCAGTACCTCTGAGCCATGGGACCTTCCTTTGAGAAATGATAAGAGTTTTAGAAATTGGATGGCTGACAAGATTGATCGAACTGGTTTTTCTATTTTGGCAGGATGCCCAAGCATAAAGCTGTGTACCTCATCATGGCCCTTTGAGTCTTTCATCTGTTATCACTGCACCCTTGCGCACAGTTTTGTGCCATTTGTAAAAGACTGCACTACCTCTTGTTTCCTGTGGTCAAGAGTGCATCTCTTGTGGTGTACGGTAGCCTGCTGATTTTCATCCTGTAAGTGTGGATGTGTTTAAGTTGCTAAATGGAATTACAATCAGTTGCTTCTTTTCTTCACTTCTTAACACCTTCACCCCCCTCCCTTCCCAAAAAAACAACAAACCAAAGCAAAAAAAAAAAACAAATAACCCAATCAAACAGACAAACCCCCACCCCTATGTCAGAAAAAAAAGACAAGAAACTAAATAAAGTGGAACTCTTCTGGTAATGGTAATGAGATTGAATCTGAGCTAAAGACACAATGAATATAGTTTGCTCATTTTGAGTGGGAAAAACCTGTATAGATTTGAAATAAAAGGCCACTAGATTACTATTAATGTTCACACAAACTGACATACTTGATTTGTAAATTAGACAATATGTCTGAAAATTCCTGAAATGCTGATACATTTTAGCTTGTTTCCTGGTTAAGTGTGGTCTGAATGAAATGTAGTCTTTCTTCTTTATTTATATAACAGGATTTTATAGTGAGTATTTGTTTCTTGCCTATCCACCCACCAAATTTTCAAAGATAAAATTATGTGTTACAATCCAAAGTATAATGTCTTCATTTTTTTAGAATTGATTTTTTTCAGGATTAGAAATATCATTGGTACTTACTATTTGACTTTGTTTGTTTGTTTCATGTTGCAGGCAAAGGGTGTGTGATTTTCTATTACAATGACGACATCAGTCAGAGGTCAACGGGGAGGGCAAAGGTCACAGACTAACCCGCACGGCCTGCGTCAGATTGAGTTGGATCAGATCTGGGACGACCTCAAGGGTGGTATTAGAAATGTATACCGCCGACAGAGCATGTCGCGACAGAGATATATAGAACTATATACGTATCCTTTTGCCCTGAGACCGTTTTCAATTGTTCATAATCAATGATAACAAAAATTGTTTATTTTTTTTGTTGTTGTTGAACATTTGACATTATCTAGGAAGATTCAAATTGATTTCAATGGTTTTTTTCCATTATTGAAACTGAAGCTATATCTATCTATTTTTTTTTTTATTTTGGCCTGAAACTAGCCATTTCAATAACACTTTGCAAATTGATGGTGTTCGATTTTGACGTACATGCATGTTTGCAGACTTCACAGAAATTTTCAACGTAAATATATTATTTTTTTTTTTATCATTATGATATCTCTATTTTTGTTTGTTGTATTTTTTTATTATCATTATCATCATCATCCTCATTTCTTTTCTTCTTTTGTTATCATTAAGATCAATTATTATTGTTATCATCATTATTTATTATTATTGTCATCATTATTGTCGTTTATTGTTGCTAGTTTTACCATAATTAGCATATCTATTATATTTTTCATACCTTTATGACCGGCTTCATTGGTGCAAGTGTTTGAGCGTCCGGCTCATCGACCCTATGCCTAGTTTTAAAAATAGGTTTTTATAGGAGCTGCCTGCCCGTATGGCATTTGGCATTATGGAAACAGTGCTAAGACTGGTTGGCCCGGTGTCAGTATAATGAAACTGAGTGAGATATAATGTGTTTGACTTCTCCATTTATCTCTGTGTGGCAGCACATGAACATGTCAACATGTCCAGAGCGCTCCGCCGGTGATATGTCCTATGTAGTGTTCAAACAGGCGTTTTATAGTTAAACCCGTAGTGTTACACATTGAAAACAAAGTCCTTGACGGTTTGTGCCTAGTCATGTCTACAACTACTGCACCAGCGTCCAGAGCGCAGGCCAGCAGAGCCAGCAGGCGTCCACCTCTTCTGGCTCCTCCCAGCGTGTCAGTTCCTCCCGCAACAAAAGCCGGTCACAGGGCAGTGGGGCCCAGTTTGTCGGCCATGAGCTGTACAAACGTATCAAAGACTTACTGAAACAGTACCTGGTTAACCTTCTCAAGGTGAGTCTTAAAAAAACAACTTCATGGTATTTATTCATATTGCTGTAGGGAATGTATTATTGATTATCATTAAATTTGTACATATTTGATGCAAGTCCTATTAACTGGTGATTGTGGCTCAAGTGGTTGAGTGTCTGCATTTGAACCAGTAGGTTGTGGGTTCACACTCAGGTCAAGAGATGTGCAAGACATAAAAATTGCTTATTTCGCATTCAGCATTAAGGGGACAGTGCTAAGACTGGTTGGCCTAGTGTCAGTATAATTTGGATAGGTGAGATTTTTGTGTTGTGCCCACAGTTTATCTAGTCGTAACAGCACTTAAACATGTCCAGGGCACCCTGCCCGTGATATGACCATGACCTTGTAAAGTATTGAAACAGGTTTTTAACCTGAATGAAATGTTCGCACGTTTTTTTTATTATTAAAGTCTTATTGGTAATGACTGGTAATTGCGACTTGTTTGATTGTCTGCCAGAACGGTCAAGACTTGTTGGACGAGCAGGTGCTTCAGTTCTACACGTGCCAGTGGGAAGACTACCAGTTCTCCAGCAAGGTCCTGGACGGCATCTGCTCCTACCTCAACAGACACTGGGTGCGGCGGGAATGCGACGAGGGAACCCGCGGCATCTACTACATCTACTCTGTGAGTGATCAGTCCTGTGTAACTCCGGCAACTCTGTCGGGTCCTCACACTCATAAACTTTGGCTATGGCAGACCAAAAAAGTGCTCCAGAAAAGTGAAGTGCTCTAATATTATAGCCAATATTTGAAGGTTTAGAGTGGTGCTCTTATTTCTCTGCCCCCGCCTTTTTCCACTCATTCTTTTTGTTTGAATAAAGAATGTTCTATTTATTTATTTTTTTTTTTTTCAAGGAACGCTCTGATTTTTTTGTTCCAATAGTTGGCCGATCTAGTGATTTTTCAAAGTTGCCTTGCAGATGTTTTTGGATGAAAGCTTAACTGACTTATTTACTTATTCACTTATGGAACCAGCAACCATCTCAGCTTTTGCCCATTGATCTTGTGCCATAACATGAAATCTGAAGGTTTTCTGTAGTTGTTGATTAAAGCTTAACACAAATGTAAGAACTGGCCAGTGAAAAGATTAGGAAGCAGAATGGACGTGACAAGACAGATCAATAGGCAATCAATAAATTGTGACTTGGTTCTCCCATTTTGATTGAATTTACTTTTAATTGTTGAACTTGTGTGGATTTTTTTCTGCCAAAAATTCCCACCTGACTTTTATGCTTTGGAAGATGTTTGTAAAATAAAACTTTGGCAGATTTGTTTCTGTTTCTTTGTAATTCTCGTTGATAACCCAAGGATTTTTTTTTTTGATAACCCTGTTATAAATGGAAAGTCTTAAAGATGCCAAATTGTTTTATTAACAGCTTATATCTGTTACTGCTATATTATTTTAATCAAAAACAGTTGTTTCATCATATAGTTTTAATGTCACATATATAACCACATATTCTCCACCGTCTTGTCTTATGTTTAGTTGGCCTTGATAACCTGGCGAGACAATTTGTTCCGGCCGCTGAATAAACAAGTGACGAGTGCTGTATTGAAGCTGATAGAGAGGGAGAGGAACGGAGAGCCCATCAACACCAGACTGGTCAGCGGGGTCATCAGCTGCTATGGTAAGAGCTTACATAGTGGAATGGAAGGCTCATCATCACCGTGGTTCTGTCTCTATACAGAGGTTGGAGATTGTGGTCTGCCACTTTCCTCTCTCCTGTGTCAATTATTGGTATTCTTCTATCTCCTTGCCACTTTTCATTCTCACATTCTCTTGTCTTTGTCGTTCTCAAGTTCATTTCCCTTCTACTTTCCCCTCCTTTAAGATAAATTGTATATTGTTGTGTTGCCGATACCTTACATACCCAAAATAGCACATCTTCCTTTGTGTCATTTCTGCCAGCATTCTTCTTATTCTAGCACCAACGTCAATTAATACCTATATAGATATTCCATTTTTTTTCTCTGTCCATGGTACCTTAAAAAACCCTT
This sequence comes from Scyllaea pelagica, assembly GCA_031833965.1. NCBI lineage: Eukaryota > Metazoa > Mollusca > Gastropoda > Nudibranchia > Scyllaeidae > Scyllaea > Scyllaea pelagica. The sequence goes on from JAUEKY010268406.1 coordinate 5,923, forward strand.
CTGTTTTGCCACATTTTCAAAACTTGTTTTTTTTTGTTTTTGTTATCAGATCCCTTTTGCACCGCTCAATTGCAGTGTAGGGACCTGACATTATGTTTGACACTAGAATGTGTCAAAAAGTATAAACATAATCTAATATCAAACAAAAGTCGGGAAAAACTCTGAGCTAAGAGGTTGAGCAGGTGGCTAGCCCACTTTGTCCACTCTTGAATGACTCAAAAGAAAATACACATTGAGGTGTACATCTAGGGAGGTAAAACAAATTTTGATGTAGCCTGAGATTGGACTTGCGGCTTTATTTTCAAAACTATCAATCTTTTTCTCAAGTGGAATGCTAAGCTTTTGCTATCCACAAAATGTAGATGTTTGCTGTTTTTTACCTTCTGCATCATCATCATCTACTTGTCATTAGTATTAATGCCTGCTCTCAAGTTTTAGCATTGAGTTAAGTAATTATTTTATTTAATTCAACCTTCTAACACTGCACGGACCTATCTGCTTTATATTTCAGTTGAACTGGGCTTGAATGAGGACGACCCAAGTGCCAAAGGCCCCACTCTTAGTGTGTACAGAGATCATTTCGAGAACTTGTTTCTGGAAGACACAGAGAGGTTTTATACCAGGGAGAGCACAGAATTTTTACGTCAAAACCCTGTCACAGAGTACATGAAGAAGGTGAGAACACAGTGTTATTCATCCACTGAGAATACGATCAAATGTTAGGGAGATTGATTTTTTTAGATTTATTATATTTCATTTCTCCGTCAATATCTATTGACTTGTGCAGAACACTCCATATTTTAAATGTGAAGTCCATGAAAAAGACTTCAGGTATCCTTTTGGGATTATCAAAATCTCAAGCGTTTATTGTTTGTTCATTTTTTCATTGAGTTGTGAAATGTTTGAGCTTTTATTTCTTCTGTGTGATACCAATTGCCTTCAGTAGGAAGCAGAGAAGATTTTTAAAGGATGATGTGGAGTGTTTAGGAGGGATGGAAAGGGAAGAGAGAGGGGGGATTCATGTTCAGGTTGTTTGGCATTATACATCTGTGCACGAGGAATGATCAATCAATTAGTGTAACATGAATGATAACATTTAATTTGAAATGCTATCATTAAGAAAAAGCAACTTTTTAAAAATGCAAAACGAGGCTTGTACTGATTTTGGATTTTGTTTTTGTTTTCCCTGAATTAGGCTGAATTGCGTTTGATGGAAGAGCAAAAACGTGTTCAGACATACCTTCACGAATCCACTTTTGATGTGTTGGCCCGTGTTTGTGAGAAAGTGTTAATCCAGAAACACATGGAGAACTTCCACTGTGAATTCCAGAATTTATTAAACACAGACAAAAATGACGGTGAGACTTACGCTAGTCAATAGGCTTTACAAGACAAATTTGTAAGATTAATATTCTACAAATAAAGTCATTACAAGATTAATATTTTACAAATAAAGTCATTATAAGATAGATATTCTACAAATAAAGTCATAAGATTAATATTCTGCAAATAAAGTCATTATAAGATTGATATTCTACTTTGAAAATGTTTGCTCGGTTTTTCCACAAATCTTTGGTTTCTAATCTTTGTATTTTTTTTTTTTTAAATATCAGATTTGGGTCGGATGTACCAGCTGGTGTTCCGAATTCAAGATGGCCTGCATGAACTGAAATCTTTACTGGAGAAACATATCTTAAATCAAGGCCTCTCTGCCATTGAGAAGTGTGGAGATGCCGCAGTCAATGTGAGTACGGAGGGGAAAGCTTTTTGTAACTTAAATCTTTCAAGTTTTATTTTTATTATTCATAAAGGAGACAATGTTTTAAGTGTGCATCCTTGGTAAAAATTTCATTGTAAATATCTTCTTTGTGTCTTCCCCATTATCAAGCCAGGATTAAGGGAAGGAAGGCCTGGTTTTTAATTTATATATACATATTTTTTTTATGTCAATGTCTTACTTTAAGACCCAGAGTGTAGAGCTTCAGATGGCTTCTTTGTGCCTTGTGGAATGTAACCATTCTCTCTACTCTTGAAATCTCCATTCATATTGTTGTGTGTTGATGACTTTATTGAATGAATATAATGATAGCTCTTTGCTGATCTAACTGTTGCACTCATTTATTCTGATGGAACGGTTTTGTGACTACTATTCAGATAGACTCAACATACGATAATTCTTTTTTTACAGTTTAGTAAGACCTTTGTGAGTCGTCTGCCTTGATCACCATTAGATGTCTGGATATGCTAGAGAAATGGCTGTAAATGGTTGTTTTATCTATTTAAAGGGAGGGAAAAAAACAACTTTATTTGATCAATCCGTTTTCGCTTCTTGCTGTGAGGAATTTCTGTTCTAAGTATTACCCTGTGTTGTTTATTTTAGTGTGTTGCTGAATGATCTCTTTATTAAGATATTCATATACTTAACTTATAGATATATGATATGTTAAATTATATTATTATTCATATTCACATAAACAGTGTCAATGTTACACTTAGTAATTTCACTGTTTGGAGTCCGTAAAGTTTATAATCTTAAACATGTTCTCTCCCTGTGACAGGATCCCAAAGTCTATGTCCAAACCATCCTCGACGTCCACAAAAAGTATCATGCCCTTGTCCTGACTGCCTTCAATAACAACGCAGGATTTGTGGCTGCCTTGGATAAAGTACGACGACTTTCTTGTCTTTGATATGTATTATCACGCAATCTGTGGGTGGTTGGCGCTGGGTCTCTGGGTGGTTCAATATCTGGTCCTGTACCAAAACTTTCAGATGTCTTGTAGCAGGGTAGTAGGGCAAAAATGGACACAGTATGATTTAGCGTTACCTTGATAGAACAATGGATTTTACATTCGTTCTTGGTCAACGCAAAAAAGTCAGTTTGGTGTGTACGGTACAAAGCAGTTTTTGTAAGGGTCTGCTTTGCCCCTGATTAATTCAAAATGAGATTCTCAAGAAAAATTCTTAAGTTATGGTAATCTCTTAATTTATAAAGATTTACCTCTTGGCTGCTAATTTGTTGTTATTTTTGCTTTAAAATATGTGTTTACAACTTTGCATGCCTTTAGTATGCTATATCAAGTGAGTTTTGAAAAAATAAATTAACCATTTGTTTTGTTTTGATATATTAATTATTTACTTTTCTCTTTTTTTTCCTTCGAGCCAAACACCATAAGTACCATTCTAATTTCCATGCATTTGGGAATAAAAAAATCATCTTACTTGTATTATCCTTTCCCCTTGCCAGGCCTGTGGTCAGTTTATCAACTCCAACTCTGTGACACAACAGGCCAACAACTCCAGCAAATCCCCTGAGCTGTTGGCCCGATACTGTGATCTGCTCTTGAAGAAGAGGTTTGTGATTAGTAACTGACTTTGACTTTTGCCTGTATAAGAATTGTCCTGCTTTTATTTTTATTAAATCATTTAGTTTTGTTGCTCTATTTTATATTTGCCTCTCTATTTTGTACTTTTTTGAATTCTCAGCCATTTCTTTTGGTTTTTGAGATTCAGATAGTTATGAGATATCATAATATAAAAAATGTAATGATGATTTGAAATTTCATTTTCTAAACTAACAGTTGAATTCCGAAATTTGGCACGTTTTTTGGCATGAAAGTAAGCAAAACTGTTGCAATATATGACTTGTCATTGAATCACTTTTAGGTTTAAACGCTTAGTGCTGAAAACCGTGTTTGGTTTTATAACAGATTTTGTCATTTTCCCTTGGGGTTAAAGCCAAAACTTTGAGCTGAAATTTATATCATTGCCATTATTTTCCAACCACAAAACTTTTTTTTCTTTTTTTTTTTTTTGCGAGCACTAATTTTCTTATTTGGGGGATTTTTTTTCCCTCCTTGGAATTTTTAGTCTGTTTTACTTTGACCCTTAAATTTTCTTTGGCAGTGGTGTCACTCTTACCTTAATCTCTGTATTTCAGTTCCAAAAATCCAGAAGATGCGGAGCTGGAGGATACCTTAAATCAAGTGGTGCGTAGATTTTTTTTCTTATTTGTTTTCTTCTGTTCCTACGATTACCCTGTGGGTACTTGGTGGTAATAAAGTGAAGTTATGGACAATCTTGAATCTGAATCGATATTTATCATCTCCATTTTCCAGATTGTTTTTCGTCTGTGTCTATGATTACCCTTTGGGTGCTTGGTGGTAATGAAGCGGGGTTATGGACAGTCTTGATTCTGATTAGATATTTTTATCTTTTCTCATGAGTAAATAACATTGTTGCCTTGATTATGGTGAAGATGATTATCACTATCCTCTGTCATCTTCAATATTAGCCTTCCCTTTTTAAAGCAAGTATTATACAGACCTTGATAATGGCGGCATGAAATGATTTTACTGATGCTTATGGTGTACACTGAAAGCTCATTATACTACCGACACCCCCCCCCATTCCTGCCTTTTGCTGAGGTACGGTTTAATTACTGTGATATAAAGAATGTCAGGAACAGCTCCAGCTATACCAGCATTCTCTTTATAACGCTAGATTATTACGCGTGGTCCCATGGTTGGCAGTATAACAAGGTTTCACTGTATTTGCAACTCGTTATAACATTTTTAATGTTTTTTGTTATGACCTGACTTGCTTGTCTTCATAGAAAGGCCAGTTGCTATTATGAGTGGGTTTGGGTTTCAAAAAGACCTCAAACACTACCAACGTATGAATTTACACCTTTCTCTCCCCAACCACAGATGATAGTATTCAAGTACATAGAGGACAAGGATGTCTTTCAAAAGTTTTACAGTAAAATGTTGGCCAAGCGTCTTGTACAGCACATGTCAGCGTCCGACGATGCGGAAGCCAGCATGATCTCTAAACTCAAGGTGAGTGAGCCGCTGCGTCGCAGTCCTAAAGATAGACTGATAGGCCTTGGTTTGTTGGTGTTGTTTGGATTTGCTTTTGTATGTGTGCAAAGCAAGGTCAAGGAAAGGAGACTTGAAATGATTATGAAATAGAAAAATGAATAACTTTGCATAAATTTCTTTTCTTTTTTTTTCCCAATCTTTTCTTTGTATGCCATGTCTTTTCTTTTTTTTTCCAGTCTCATCTTTGTGTCCCTTTGATTATTTTTCTTTCAAAATCTTTCTCTTATTTTTCCTATTTCGTACAGAAGAGTATATACATACCTCTGAATGTTTTTCATTTTTTCAATGTTTTGTTTCCTTTCTTTTTTTTTTCAGCGCTTATTTCTTTTTGTGAACTGATAATTTAGCATGCCTTTCTTTTTTCATACTGTTCTTTTCAAACATGTCTTTATTTTACTGTTCTTTGCTCCTTTGACTATTTGTTGATGAGTGTGATTGTTATTATTTTTACCCTTTTTTTTCTTTGCTTCTCCAACTGTCAATTATTCGTTTTGTTTAAATTTATTTTAGCCCCTGGGGTGAAGTGCCTTCCCACATGGCTTTTCAAAGCTTAACATAATCGCTTAGTATTTGTTGCTTGTATTTTTGCCCTTAAGACTACTGTTCTATTACTGCTAAGTGTCCACTGGATTGCTTTGTCTATATAGCTGCATTATAGAACGAACCTATTGAGATTGCTTTTTATTTAAACTAGCCCTACTTAATGTTGCGTTATTGATGTAATTTAATTTTCACTTCCTTTTGTGTACCTTCATGTTTCATTTTTTAAAGATATATATTATGTACCAGGGTTCGATTTCTTTTCTTCTTCAAATTCTGGCTCCACTAGCGACAGGGGCTGAACCTATTCAAGGTTGTTCATGAATGCAGGCTTGGAAAAAAACCAAAACAACCAGCCTTATTTATGTTACATTATTGGTATAATTGAGCTTTCACTTTTTAAAATGTACTTATGGGTTGAGTTCTTAAAAGGGTGTGTGTTGATGGTGTTAAAAGAAAACCAGGCTTTTTTTTTAAGGTTTGGTTCGATCCCTGAAATTAGATTGTGACTTTGATCTTGGGAAATGTTTTTTTTTCTCCAAGGAGCTTCCTTTGGAATTTGTATGACTTTGAGATATTTAAATGAGTTACTCAAATCAAAGAAGGTACTTAATTTTTCTTTAACCAGATGAATTAAATGCTTAAGTATTCAACTCCTCCATGGAAAATTGTTGCTTTTGTTGAATTGTTGTATTCCATATCATATTTTTGTTTACACTTTTCCCTCTTTGTTCTTCCTTTTTTTCTTCCAGTCCTTTGCCTTATTAAAACAATACGACTATATACACCCATGGCTGTTGTTAACAAACTTTGGCAAGTCTTTCCCTACTTTATTTTTTTAACTTTTGTACTTCTTTAGGGGTATCATGATTTTGGGATTGATATTTGGTGGGAAAATAATTCATATAGGGGGCTGGGGGATGGTGAGGTAAAAAAAAAGGGGGGGGGGTGTGTCTGCTAGATTTGAATGGATACAAAGGATAGAGCCAGGTCAGGCTTAGATTATTTGGGTTTGAGTCTTATTTTGTTTTATGATATTGAGGAATAGTGTAAAAGATTCGTACAAGATTCTTCCATATATGGAATTGGCTAAAATAGATTCATGAGGTTAAGACAACAGATTTTCTCTCCTTGAGGTGCAGAAATATTATCTGACTGATAGGTTGAATTATTGCTTTTAATGATTGAATGGAAGGTGATAGTCTAATGAACAGTAAGCTGAAGACATGGATTTAATTGTCCTCAGGAAAGTTTGAGCTTAGTTTTGAAGTCAGGGTTATAAGGTGTTTTCTATGATGAAAAGTAAGATTGTGATGTAAATATGTAAGGTTTGCTGTCTGTTTCATTTTAACTGCTGTTTGAGTAGTCTGAATCTATTTGTCAAGTCCTACTGCAGTAGGCTACACCATGTTCGTGTCTGGCTGATGCCTGTAGGTTTTCAGTTTTACAAACGAATATTGCATCATGATTTATTCATTCTCGCTGAAGTAGAGCTTCTTATTTCTTGTTTTTTATTCTCTTCTCAAAGCTTAAAATAATTGTGATGATTAGAAGCAAAGAGTTCTGCTATAATCTCTGTGTAAGCAAAAATTTGAAAGCATTAAGGGTGTAAGACTTCTAGATATATATAGTATACAGAGGGCGGCAAAAATTTGCATCTTGTTACTGTATATATCCAGAACCCTACACAATATCTGCTTTCATATTATTCGTTATGGGAGACAATTTCACCAAAAACAGCAGTTAAAAGTGAAACGGATCTAATCATCATTGAGTCTCTGTTTGCATTTGGGGGTAGAAATGAATCCTGTTATCTTCTTAGTAATTTAGATACGAATGAGAGTAACATTGCTTTTGTCACTTCTTTAAACAGAAATTATGCCTTCTGATCTTGCCTTAAGACAGGTGTGCAAGATTATTTCCAATTCATTTGTCGTACCTCTGTTGTCAACTACTAACCCCATACTCGTTATTTTGATTATCTACTTTTGATTTTGTAATATATAAACAGATCAGATATTTTGCATTATGGTCGGTCCAATTAGAAATAGATGAATTGGGTGAATCGTATTTTTTCACTTTCTGTTTTTTTTGTGTTATATAAACAGATCAGATATTTTGCAGTGTGTTGCAATTAGAAATATATGAATTAAACGAATTGTATTTTTTATTTGATTTTCTGCTGCTATGCTAAAATTCAAAGCTAGGTTGTTGAATCCAACAAACAGATTATTCTTGAATCTTTTTTTTTTTAATTCAAATAATACTGCACTCAAAATGTTATTTTCTGTATTGTCTATTGAACTGAGGAGTCGGCTCGGTCTAAACGTAAGGAATCGTATTATGTGGAAAATATTTGGAGAGGGTTCTCATTCCATTTGGCCAACAGATCTTTGTGCTTAGCATTGGATAGTATCAGCGTCTTTAGTGGATTTATAGTGGTTCTCTTCCATAAAGGTTTCTAGCACCATTGGCTCAAGTCGTTGAGTGTCCACCTCAGAACTGGTAGGTCGTGGGTTCAAGACCAGACTGCAACATACCCAAGTCGTAAGAATGTTTTTATAGCTGCTGCCCGCCTGGCCTTTGGCATTTATTTTTCTGTGTGGCCGCTCATTTACATGTTCGGAGCGCTCCATTGGTGATATGACTATGACCTGTTAAGCATTGAACTAGGGCATTATACCTCTGAGTTAGAATATTAAGGCATTAAGGTTTTTATTTTGATTAGATTTGTATTATCATATCAATTAGATAGAGCATTATGGACAAATCCCCAACAAACAGCAGTCCTCTTATCAAGGTTTTCAGCCGAAAGCAGTAAAATGGTGTTTTCATTGTGTCATAACATTGCTCTTAACACTAACCACGGCCTCTGTCTTTAACACTGAGTCTGTTTCCACTACCTTTTTTTTCTGTGAATTATTGTCATGAGTATTTGCTAGACAAAATGAATCAACCTTTGGTGATAGCCGTTTAATTTCTTGTTGTTGTGATTGAAAGGTATAAAATGATATAATATGCAATCATCTTACCTCTATCCAGTTTTATCCTTCCTTAATTTTATAGAATTTGACTCAACAGGGCTGTTGGCTGTTCTGTTAGGATAGAGCTTTAATTTTGTAGCTGTACACCAGAATTGAACGAGTCTTATGAAATTCTTATAATTTATTTCCATTGACTAGACAGTAAATTAAGAAAAACCCAAAACGAATCTTATTGGACTTTTTTAAAAGCTGATGGCAGGTCTACTCTGAAAGGTTCTGATTGAGTTTGGTTTTGGTTTGCTATCACATGATGATATTACTGAGGAAAGTTTGGACTGATACTATTTGGAAGATTTGTTTTCACCCATCCTTGATGTTGTACTTGTTCTAACCACACAATCTGGGTGACTGGCGGGAGGTTCTTGTGGGCTCTGCTTCTCTTCCTTTTATAATCTTTTACTCTATCCGACAGAATAGAACAGGGGTTATGAGCGTGGGATATGTTTTGCGTGTTTGTCTTTTTGTCTTTCAGGTCTGTATTGCACGTCCA
>JAUEKY010268517.1:0-14873 GCA_031833965.1 Scyllaea pelagica
CTCTCTCTCTCTCTCTCTCTCTCTCTCTCTCTCTCTCTCTCTCTCTCTCTCTCTCTCTCTCTCTCTCTCTATCTGTACTTTTTTCTCCAACTCATTCTGCTCACTCTTTATCTCTCCTTCTTTTTTCTGCTGACCGCTGACCTGTGTTATTGAGACTTGCAGTAACTAGAAGCCTTTTTGTTTTGCATTATGTCAATGAGTGATTTGTTTTTTCTTTTTAAATTAAACTCTATGGCTTGACCTTATCACCATCACTCCCTTTGTATTTGTTTCTCCTTTGTATCAAATCAAGTTCGATTCAGATCTTGAGTATCTTGTAACTTTGAAACATAATAAAAGGGCTATATTTAGTCTATGAATAGACTAAACCCTCAGCATCGGCCAAATTGCTTACTCTACCCCAGCCCATACGAAACAACACACATTCTGCTGGAATGCAAAGGTCTAGAGGACATCACACAACAACTTCTCCCTCTAAATCCTGATTTGGCCAACACTCTCTATACCACAAAACGGCATCTTCAAAAGACCTCAATCTACTACTACATGGCATTGAGTTGTAGAGCGAAAGCTCAAAGGCTTCTGGATTAGCAAAAACAACAACAACAACAACAAGAGGAGACAAAATGAAAAGGAGAGAGAAATGTGGAGATGGCAGTGTTTGAACCCTTGCCTACTGGCTTTGTTGGCGCAAATGGTTGAGCGTCCACCTTGTAACTGGCAGGTGGCAGGTTGGATCCCACCTGGCGACATATTAACTCATAAAAATCGTTTTTTTAGCAGCTGCCTGCCATGCGTTCGGCATTATAGAAACAATGCTAACACTGGTTGGCCCAGCATCAGTATAATGTGACTGGGTAAGATATTTGTGTGATTTTTCACTTTATCTCTCTGTGGTAGCACAATATATGTCCAGAGTGATCTGCTGGTGACATGACCATTGCAGAGTTGAAGCAGTCATTAAACCATACCGTTAAAACGTTTATTTTTGGCCATGCCTGCTACAACAACACTGTCTTTGCTACCAACAGGAGATACAAGCTTACCCACTTTACCTTAATTTTCTCAGTGCCTGCACCATTTCTTTATCTCTTCTATGTGTATTTTTTCTACAGCTTCTCACCATTTCCAGTCATCTGCTGTCCCCTCAACGCCTGACCTCCCCATCGGCCATCAAGCGGCTTCTGGTTGCATTTAGGTATGGCCTGTGAGGTGTCAGGTTTTAGATGAAACTACATGAACTCAGGATTGATGTAATATGTTATTAACAGTGTTTATTTGTGTTTGTCAATTAACAAGGCCTTCCAGCTGATGTGACATTTCTTTGCTACCAAGTTTTTGTTGTTTTTATTGCTGTTCACTTTATAAATCTAATAATGTAACATTTTTTTTACAAGAGCACATCTCTTTTAATAGGTTTTTTGTTGTTTTAATTATTTTTCTCTACATTTCACTCTTGGTTGCAACATGTAAAGAATATTTCAAGCAAAACTTTAACTTAATCAAATTGTTTCAATTTTTCATTTTTTGAACAAAATTTCTTTTTTTTTTTTTTATCATTTCAACATTCACTTTTAGATTTACATATCTACTACTAAGATTTTTTTCTGTCATGTGAAAAATTTGCTTCAGAAATGCGGCTAAAGAATTGAACAAGGACAGACAAATGTGCCAAGCATTACTAAGGCAGCTGCGTCTTGCCATCCCTCAACTCAAGAACACAGGGGAGGCGACAGAGGATCTTTTGTCATGCCGAGCATTCTTCTTCAAGCTGGTCTCAGATTTTGGGTACATTGTTACTTATGATACGTCCCTATTCAATTTGTTTTATTCAATTTTAAATGATTTTATCCGTGGGGAGTCTATTCTTGTGTCTGTCATACAAAGCTTTTAAGAAATAATTTATTCTAACAACCTGGAAGATAGGGTCTGCACGTATTTTTCTCATTCATTGTGAGTAAATCCTACATTAAGAGGTTGTTCACCTTTTGATTTTTCCAAACTTTTCAAGCTTATTTGGTAACAGAAGTAAGACTGCCTGAAAGAGTTCCTAAAATTATCTGGAATGATATCTTATAGGGTCTGCTAATTTGAAAAAAGTTTAAAACATTTGGATGGAAGTGTAACATCCCAGATATCAATAGAAATTAGATATATTTCAATTGAGGGACCTTTATGATCATTATTGCAACATTTCCATGAAAATGATTTCCAAGTTGAGTCCATTTCAGCTTGTAAATAACTTTCATGTTAACATTGAATGTCAAGCAATACACAGGAGTTATGCAATTGGTTTATTTGAAGTTAAAATGAAATCTTAATTTGTTATTTGTTAGTATAGATTGTAGGTTGAAATGCTGTGAAAGTTATTTTTAACAACGTTGTTGATAGATATTTGAAAAATAGACATCAATCAATATATGGGGCTTGTGTATGATAGATGAGGTTTTATGCGGAGTCACAAACTAGTTTAACATCTACATGCAGAGAAATGGTTTCTAGTGAAACATTTTAAGTTGGTGCTAACAATAGCGCCCTACACTGTAATGGTAAAAGGGTACTTGATAATGAAATGATGCACTAACAATAGCTTTATCATTCTAATTTTGGAAATCATACTTTAGTTTTAAACTTGAAATGCAGGTGTTAAGGGAATGAATATTTTTATTGGATATACTTTAGATCTTGTTTGTTTTCCACTTCAGTTCCCTGTGTTCAGATGTGTCCCACAATGGAGTCACCCTGGAATATTCCGCTGTCTTACTGGATCTGGTCAAAGTAAGCAACAAGATCAGATTGGCAGCACGATGGGACTGGTTCCTTTTAATATCAGGGATGCCAAATCTATGGTTTTCTGGTCTTTTCCACATTTTCTGCAGTGTCTGTTTTGCCTGTTCATTGAAACAACAGTTTATATTGTTACTCTTTAAAGTAAGATGCAAAGCTCTGCTCACTTTTTTTTTTTTTCAAAACTGGTTTGGCATTCCTGTGATATAAATAATCATGTAATTACACTATGAAGCATGTCAATTCCATTGACACAAGTTTCAGGTGCTGTGAGATGCTATTGCCTGTCTGACATAGTGAAGGGATTTTCCCTTTCTTGATTCATCCTTGTTAGAGATTAACAGTAACAGCTGAAGGTCTGTCTTAGTTTTGCTGCTCTTTAAATGAAAAATTTATATGTCAAGGTGATTATGGAATTAAGTGTCTGAAAAACACCAGAAATTATCAAAGGTTATTTTGTTGCCAGGTGTAAGTATAAAATCATGCCATAGAATGGAGAGTAACGTTATGATTGCAAACAGACAAGAGGGACCTGTCTTTAATTCCTGAGTATATTTACAATGAACAACTCAGTACTCATTGATATCTGATTGGCCTTTGCTTTGTGCTTATAGAGCTCCATTTATTCTTTAATATGATGATTATTTTATTCACACTATACTTGGAGCTCCATTTATTCTTTAACATGATGATTATTTTATTCACACTATACCTGGATGTAGCCATTATTTCTAGGTGAGAATTGATTTACTGACAAATATCAAAGAGATTTGCTGTCCAAACAGGGAGGCATTGATTCATGCGCAGCATCCAAGTGAGATAACCGCGTAAAGACAAACCACATATGTGCTGATTAAATACACTAGCTGATAATCCCATGAACTCGGGGATGAGAATGCACAATTTTTTTGGCCTTTTTTTTCATGTTTGCGCACAAAATAAGACGGAGTCTTGAAAAAGCATCTACTGAATTGCTTCAGAAAGGAAGTGGTTCGCATTAGCCATTTTGACGTCTTTAGAAATACATTTGTGCTTTTTATTTTAAAATCGGCCTCTTTTTTGTAAAGATAATGTTTCCACTCCGATCTTCATGAAAAAATACACCTGTATGCCAATTTTCATTGTTATAGGTGGTGTAGAAATGCTTGGTTAATGTGGCTTCATTTTTTGCCACCGTCAATTAATAATAGATTATAATTAAATCATTTCAAAATATTTTTTTTGTTGAATTGTCAGTTCTTGAGTGTCAATTGTTCATAATTAGAGCAAGCATAGTTTGCTAATTGTTTTAGGGTAGGTACCCTCAATGGCTGAGATCAATATGAGCATTCAAAAGAGAAACTAAGATAAAGATTTGCTGAAAAAGATCATAGAGGCTAACCCCCAAATTAGATAAGTATTGTCTCAAAATTAAAACCAAAAAGCAAAATAAACCCCACATGCAATTGCATAACAATGGTCACTCTAATCTAATTGCACAATAGCCGCCCTGAATTTGTCACCGCCTACTATTTATAAAAGTATGGATAGCAGCAGAGCCTTAAGTCTTTGTCAGTGCATTTATAATGGAGGTTAGTCAGGGCTGAAAAAGAAGCTCTATCAGAGCCCCACCATATAGGGTAGGAGTAGGACTTTAAAAAGCAGAACCCAATTATCTACACAGATCAGGATAAACCTACTGTCTTTATTGCCTGAAAAAACAGAACAAAGCGCAGTGATTTATTTTATCAGGGTAATAAAAAAAAGTGATATTGTCGCACTTCTCACTCCTTTGCCAAGTAGTAGTAGTGTCGTGTGGTGTCACACTTTCAGGCTATTTGTATATTTACATAGCCTCCTTTCAGTTTGGTGACAGGGCAGCTGAAGACGAGGTGGTCGGTGCGCTCTATAGCGTGTCTGGCATCTGGGGCACATGGGCAATTGTTTGAGTCCCCATCTAAGCATATTTGCTGCTGTTCTGGCACGCCCTGGGCTCAGCCTATTTGCAGCTACCCAATACTTCCTTTTCTCGTCGAAGCCCGGGACTCTTTCAGTGGGATCTGCTATGATTTCTCCTCCTGGTGGCAAATTTTTTGTCCATTCCTCTTTCCAAGCCTCACTTTGCCAAGTGATGCTAGACAGCTGAGAGTTTGGCACATGGCTGAGTAAGGAAAGTTTTTGTAAAGGTAATGAAGACTGGAGTGAAACTTATTTTCAGGCAAACAGCTGTAAAGTTTTGAATTTTTGATGAAGGAGAGGTTGTTCTGAAAATTAAGGGAGACCCAAACAAACAATCAGAATTTTTCATCATTATCTTTTCCTTTCTTTTCCCAGTAACAAAGCTGCCGACTCTATTGATACAAATGACAAAGAATGTCCTATTCCATCTCCTGAATTTGACAAATCAAATGTTGGCACTGAGGTTGTCAAGCAAACAGACCAAGAATCTCCCACAGGATCAATGCTGAAAAGTGAAAAACATGCTTCAAAAGACAAAGGTGGAAAAAAAGTTCAAATTGTGGAAGATGATGCTAGAAGAGAAATACATGATGTTGGAGTTGAAGAAAAAAACAAAAGTTGTGCAAAGACTAATGAAGAAAAATTAAATCTTGAAACTCCTGAAATTGAAGGCACATGTACTGATTTAGTCGAAGATGTCGAGTTGAAATCAAATCCTCTTGATAGTAATGATTTTATAGAGAAGATGGAGAGCACAGAAATTACAGAAGACTCCAAGCATGCAGATGAATCACAGGAGAAAAAATTAGAAACTAATGAGAAAGGGAGTGTAATCTCAGATTTAGTGCCTGTAGAAAGTGTACAAGAACAGAGCAAAGCCCTCACACCCAATGTGATCTTGTCCCCTAATGTATCAGTGAGTTCCTTGAGTGCAGATGTGGACGCAACACCCCAGGTGGAGGAAGTTAGTCTGTCTTGCCATGAGGGAGCGATTATTATGGAGGAGACTGTTCATACTTACATGGATGAAGAAGATGTAGTGGTCATTCAAAATGCAGATGTTCCTGAAAATGTGAACACCCCAGAAGAGAATTCCCAAATGCATAAAGAAATAGAGTTGAGTGTAGATAATGAAACAAGTGCAGCTATTATGAAAGGTCAGGAAGTAACTGTGCAAGAGAAAGATGGAAAAATGGTTGCAATTGTCAAAATTCCTACAAATTTAGGAAGTCGTTTTGCAAGCCCTTCCTCTCCTACCAAACCAATAATTCAAACAGATAAGACTGGTGAGGATCAGTTTTCAGTCCTTAGTTCATTGAAAAATGTAACTTTGAATGCACCACCATCCCAGAAAAATAGACA
Source organism: Scyllaea pelagica (assembly GCA_031833965.1). Taxonomy (NCBI): domain Eukaryota; kingdom Metazoa; phylum Mollusca; class Gastropoda; order Nudibranchia; family Scyllaeidae; genus Scyllaea; species Scyllaea pelagica. The sequence goes on from JAUEKY010268517.1 coordinate 6,088, forward strand.
TGGTTATATCCTGAACAAAAAAGCAGAAGAGCAGCGTTTTCTCACCGTATCCGATCAGGATCAAAACAAATATCTTAATATTTCCCTAGAGCCAGCAACAATTTCATCGGTTTTGAAACCTAAGCAGGAAACTTCCCCTGCCAGATCTACTCCAAAGTCTCTCTATGGCCGTGTAATTAAGCAAGATGCCTCAATGTCAAAAGTAAATGAGACGACAACCCCTCTTGTTCAGAGCACACCTCAAGCTAATCAGAATCTTATCATCAAAAAGACAAGTTCCAATCAACAGATATCATTGTTACCTCACTCACTGAAAGCAACAAATTCAAAAGACAACAAGCCATATTCTCTCCTCTCCTCCCCTTCAGAATTACTTCAGAAACTTAAAGCTGACTCTGAGAAGAAGTCGCATCAAGAACCAAAGGGCACACCCCAGATTCCGTCAGCTCCGACTAAGGTGGTTATCATAACACATCCACCCAAAGCAAATGCTACAGTGGAAGAGAGTTCTGGTTCTTCTCTCCTAGATTCATCCATCAAAGATTCCAGTGTGACAATTGAACCTGATGAAGCCATACCAGTCTCTGCTGTCACAGTGGGACCTGAAATAAAAGACAGTACCCAGGCCCTACAAGTACAAGAGGACCCCTCTGAGTCTGAGATTCCAGCAATTCAAGTCATGGGGGATATTGCCAATGTCCAGGAGTTGGTAGGGGGCTCAGGCAAAGTGGAGGAAATTGTCCCAACAATTTTCCAGGAAAGTGGGAATGTGGAAAACAAAGTGAGTGAGGTTAGAATGGAAGATTCTGATGTAGATCCAAAAAGTTTGATTTTGCAAAATATTGAAGATAAGAGTCAAGAGAATAGTGAGGAACAACTCAGTGAAATCAAGGAGATGATGACAAAACCATCAGATGCAAACTCTGAAAATGAAAAATCAGAAGTTGATGCAAATAATGCGAATGTGCTCATTTTACCAGAAGACAAATCTTCTGCAGAAGAAACTGTGATCACATCATCTGATCAGAAAGAGGTGGAAATCAAGCAAGAGATTGGAATAGAAGCACAGCAGTTTGATGCTGGCAAAGCTATGGAGCTGCTGTCTGCAGAGGGGAATGAAAAGGAGTCAGAGTCTAACTCCCCCAAAACTCAGAAAATAAAGCTGGTGGATAATGGTGTCGTATATGAGCTGCGTATTATCTCTGATGGGGAAAACAGATCCATCCAACAGGGTGATATTGCGGTAAGAAAAAGGCTATTTGTTATCTTTCTCTGTCCCTTCTAATGTTTCATATCTCTTATTTTTGTGGTCTAGTCGTAGATTCTTTCACTTAGTGAATGAGAATCTGTCAACATCAGAACTATGTTGAGTTCTTAGGGAAAATGATATATATTCACGTTATTTCCATTCCATTTCACTTGTTGTAAATGAGTATTTGGTCGTAAATAGGGTTTGTCCCTGTGCAAAATAGAAATAAGTGCACCACAAAAGCCAATGCGTTTTTTTTTATCCATGTTATTATATTCTTTCTCCTTATGTCATCTGACAATTCCTTATATTTTAACTGAGTCTTTTGTTCTCTCTTTCTTTTTCATCGTCTATGAGGAAATCTTTGCTATTTCAGCTGTGGCATATCTTATCGTTTCATATTCTATTCTTCGTAGTCTAGCTCTGACACTTCTGTGGCTTTTTTTCTCGCTTACTCTCACTTCCAACTGTGCCTTTTTTGTTATTCTTATTATTTTAAATGCTTCTTGATGAACATGTGTGAATTTTTTGTTCTGTTTTTTGTTTTTCCAGAAAAAAATTGATTTAACTTCAGTATAACTTTCATTTACTATACAGACCTGTTTTTTCATCAGTCCTGATATTTCTCTCTGTCTTTACAAATTCATTTTATTTTAGAAATATTTCACTGTCAGCTTATTTGATACATCAAGGATAGAAATATTACAAGCATGAATCATCGCATCCAGAACTTCTTAGTGCTAGATCATTTGTGAGGAGTAATACATCATATCATTCATTTTCTGCATTTGTGTTTTTTTCCAGCTGGAGGGAGTGGGAGAGGGAGCAAATATGGTTGTCAAACAAGAAATTGTGGAAGATGCAGAAAATACAAATATTGAAGCAGCTGGAAAGTAAGTGAACAATGCAATGGTGTCAATTTTTTCGACTTTGAGTGAGTAGATACAGCATGGGCTGTAACAGGATTCAATTTTTGTTGACTCAAATACGACAGAAGTATGGTTGCTTGATAGTAGTAGTTGCATCATTAATCCATCAAATAGTTGTCCAAGCCAAGGCGTTTTGCCTGCATGATGATAATCTCTTACCGAGACTCAAACTGATTCTTCTGTACCTCTCCAGTGCAGTGTTTCCTTCAGTTTATTTAAGTTGGTGATACTGGGGGGCCCAATCAGTAATTCAGGAATAATAGATGTTTGTATTTGTAGGAAACACTTAACCCAAAGACAGAATATATTTTGATAAAACAGCAAACGTGGATCTAACAAGATTGACTGGACGAATAGTTTTTTCCTGTTTTGTCCATGATCAGAGGATACTACCAGTACCATTGTACCTATTACATGATTGTTTGTAAGATAACATGCCGTAAGCAGAAAATTGAATTTGACCGACCTGATGAGTATATATGACACATATTTCCTTTCTTTTCTTGTTGATGAGTTAACTATGAATAAAAGATATTTAAATTCACACAAAGTATATTCAGAGAACAGTTCAGTAAAACCCAATGCTAATCATGATGGTGAACACAAGAAGAACAAGTAATACACATGTTTGTGTTGTGAAAAGAGTCAAGTGACGATTAAAAGCTTTTGTCACCAAAGGAAATATTTAAAACTTTCTGACTCTTCATATTCCTTTCCGCTGTTGATAAAGGTCAACATTGGGCACTCAAACAATCTATACTTCCAAAAGAGGGCGTCCCAAGGCTTCGGGTGATAACGAGGATGTGGATTCTCCTGTTCACAAATTAGCGACCATTGTACAGGAAGGGGGCCAAAAGAAGCATTACTATTATGTTTCTGTAGTGCCTGGAAAAACTGTTGTTGGAAAATATAGGCGATCTGTGGTGAGCAATACTATTTCTAAACAATTGACTATTCTTTAAAGCACTAACTGAATTTATTTGAGTATCTCTTTTTATTGTCGAAATAATTCTCTCTCTCTCTCTCTCTCTCTCTCTCTCTCTCTCTCTCTCTCTCTCTCTGCGACCCCCCCCCCATCCCATTTGAATTTGTATGACAATTCTCTAGTGATCATGCTTTGACTGTCATTCTTTATTAGCTGTTTTGATCAGGGAAACCAGGGCCTAATATGATAATCGTCCAAAATTTTCTGCGCTTTTGAATTTTTTTTTTCACACTGAATTTCATGTCTTGTGCTTTAGATCGAGGTGCCAATACTTTTGAGACACAGGAGTTAGTCTTGAAATTGAAACATTCTTCAAATTGATTGCACTATTATTTAGTCTTTAAATTGAAGCATTCTTCAAATTTATTGTATTAGTAATGATATTCTTTCATGTTTTCTCACATCTCAGGACCATTCTCTGCCTGGATGTGTTGTGAACGAAATAGGAGAATACTGCTGCAAGGAATGTGAATATAAAACAGATAAAAAAGCGAACTTTTATAAACACCGAAGATTGCACACAGGTAATCACTCTTCCCAATAAGTGACACTGCGTGTATTTCACATTGTTATTTTTTACCCCACACCTTTGTTAGATTTTAATCTTGCACAAGGAAAGAATTGGAAAGAGTTATTAAGTTCATTTTGAGATGAGTAACAGTCTTATTACGAAATGCAAAATAACTCTAGCTTTTTTTATGTCAGGAAAGAGAGCAGGAAATCTGATATGGTTGTGATCCAGGGTTTCAAGGGGAAAATTTTTTCAGGATCAATGGCTTTCAACATTGTTTCTTGTTCTATTTTCACTGCTAATTCTTAGATTTTACTAAAGGTGACCAGGTGAAATACATTCTTTGATTGAAGCATATCCATTTCCCAAAATTGTTGATCTCTCTCTTAAATGTGGGGACAGTAAGACTGTAGGCTTATTGAGATAGTTTTTGTCCTCTTACTTCTTAGAACAAAATCTTTTATTAAGATACTACATGATGTAACTTTGAGTAACTCTGTATTTGATGTGATGGTCATTATGTTATGAAATTCATTCATTCTACTGAATGAAAATATGAAAACCCTCCTTTCCAATTACAGGATCCAAACCACATGTGTGTCAAGTGTGTAAGTACCAGGCGAGGACTAGCAGCAACCTGAAACGCCACATGGGGATTCATGAAGATATCAGGGAATTCAAGTGCAATCAATGCTCATTGTCATTCAGACAGAAAATTCACCTAGAGAGGCACATACGTTACCGGCATGAGGTCAGTTGTTTTCCTTTTTACATTTTTAGTATGGATAACTATACCCTAACCAAATGATTTTGTTAAAATCGTTTTTTTTTTACTTATTTTGTCATCAGGGATAGTGGCTGTAGAGATATTATTTATTCAAAAGGTATCTCTGACTAGACTAATTAAAACAAAGATTTGTCTGCAAGGCGGTGGTACTCAGTGGTCTTAGCTTTAGACTCTGAATCAAGAGGTTGTGAGTTCAAATTCTTTTGGAGACAATTGGGATTTTTGTAACTGAAATCATCTCCTGATCCCTGCAATATTGGTAGATGGGATCAAGAGCCTAGTCCTATCAGTGACAGATGATTCATTTTGGAGGTATGCACATTGTGTATATTAAAGAACCTTTTGCAGTTGGGAATCGAAAAGAGTTGACTGCAAAGCCACTGTCTTGGCAAAAATAAATACTACCCAAAATCCTAAGGTAGGTCACAGTTGGCTGATAACCTACTTTGCTTAATGGCATGATCCAGAGAAATGTGTCTCAAAAAGAATTTGCCCTACACTATAATGGTAAAAGGGTACTGGATAATGATGAGATCTGCAGAGTGATGAATGCAGTAGTAATAGTCACCTTTTCACGAATACTTGTATGATTTGTATTTCTATTGTTAGATAAGCGATATTCAGATTAAAATCCCATTGAATATGTAGTAGTGGAATTAAAAAAAAATAATATTGATCTTTTTAAATTGCTGTCTACAGGAAAAACGTGTGAAGTGTCCCATGTGTGACTATGTTTGTGCGAATGAGCAGCCAGACCTGAAGATGCACATCAAAAGGAAACACACCCAGGAGTCGGGCAAGGTGTTCACTTGTCCTCAGTGTAATGCAGAAGTGGCTTCTAAGAGAGACCTGAAACAGCACCTCAAGTTTCACAAGGATGGGCCTGAGCTGAAGCTGTTTTGTAAAGAGTGCAGCTTTGTCACCGACTGCAAGAGTAGACTGCAGAGGCATCTTGTCGTCCATTCCAATGTGAAGCCTTACCACTGCGGGGTGTGTGATTACAAAGCAACTCAGAAGGAACATGTTGTCAGACATCTTCGATCGCAGCATAAAATTGAAGTGAATAAACCAAAAAGACGTAAGTTACTTTACAAAAGATTATCAAAAATTCAATATTGTCTCAATTGTGAAGCTTTTTTTTTGTTTTCTTTAAAATTATCCAAATTTCAATGTATTTTTGTCTAAATTGTGAAGCCTTTTTTTTTGGTTTCCTTTGCATTGTTATATTAATATTTAGATACTTTTTTTATATCTTGCTAGAAGCTGTTGGAAACCATGTGCTTTCACCTGCAATAGATTTTGATACCTATTGCTACCATCATTTTTGAAATTATGTCATTGTCAAAAAGATATTATGTTTCCTAGAGTTTGTATAGTGATTAGTGGACTTTACTGTCTACTTTAGTCTGAACAACTAAATCCAAAAGAATTTCTTAATTTCTTATTGTTTTTTTTTTCTCGGGCTGTGATATCTTTTAATCCACAAATCTTTGTTTTTTTTTATGAAAGAATTCAGTGTATTAGAGTAAAGTTTACCCCAAGTCAATATATTATGAGATTTCAGAGGTTAAAAAAGGGTTTCAATCAAGCTAGAGATGTTTGTTTGCTTACAACGTGCTGAGGCATATGACATAAACTCATGCTTAGAAATATGATAGTCTTCTAGTGAAGAAGCTAGATTCTGCCTGCTCTGAGAGCAAGAACAAGGCCACTCAGTAGGGATGTATGAGTACTCGAGTAGTGTTCGAGTAATTGAGTAGTAGCTTGGCCGAGTACTCGCTCGAGTAGTTTCACAACTACTCGAGTAGTCTGACAATTACTCGAGTAGTAAAATGTTGTTCCTTATTTTTCCTTATTTATCAATAGTATTTGTTAAAAGTTACAAAGATTTAACAAAAGTGCTTGATTGGGATTGTTTGCTATGATCCTGAATAGGTTTTAGCTCAAATAAAACTTGAAATATTTGCAATTGTTATTTGCTGCTGATGTAAACGTTTCATAGAAGTTGAGAAAAGTGAATAAAGAAAAACAAAAAACTAAAAAATTTGTTGAAAAAAAAAGAGATAGAAAAGAAAAGATAACACGAAGGAAAAAAGGAAAGCACCCCCCTTAAAAAAAACCCCCAAAAGAGTAGATAAAAGAAATACAAAGCAAAAAAAAAAAAGAATATATTTTAGAAATTAGATTCAATCCCTCTGAAATAGACAACAGGGTATTCTATGATGATTCATAAATGCTTTGTTTACTCATTTCGGTTGATTCATTCACAAAAAAGAAATTCTCTTTCCAGTTAAGAAAAAAAAAATACAATTTTACGAAAAAAAATTGTCTATTAATACTCCAGTTTTTAATTGAGTCTCGAGCACTCGCTTGAGTTGTTGGCCGATGGCCAAGCGAGTACTGGAGTAGTAAAAAGTGCTACTCGCACATCCCTACCACTCAGGCATAGAATCCACTGAGAAGTCAGAAAAGATTATTTGATCTTTTTAAACTATTTTGAAGAATGGGTTTAGAGGTTAGTCATGATATCATGAAAAGATTTTGATCAACACAGTTGTGACCATTGTTCTGCAATGTTTGAATAAGAATATTATGAAAAGAATTATAGATTTAAGAATGCAGTATTGGTTTACGTTTAAAAAAGAATTATAAATTTAGGAATGCAGTATTTTTTTGATAATGCATTAACTTCATTTAACTGACACTCTTTAAATGACTAGGATTTTTTTTTTAATGGTACACAGATTATAGTTCAGTCATAAGGCAGCTCCGTTTGATACGCTGAGAATGAAATGCTTGATTGAAATTGAATATATATTCTCATTCATCACTTCTCAGCTTGGAAGAAACAGATCAAACAAGAATCTACCGAGCCTCTGGGAGGAAACTCCAGGGGGGATTTTACATGTGGGGACAAGATATTTGCTTGCAACCATTGCACAATGAGGTAAATTTATTGAAACTTGTTCATGAATTCTAAGAATCCAATTTTGTTGAGATATACATTGATCAATCATATAATCATGGTTTTGGTAAATAGAGCAAAATGAAATAGCATGTGTAATTGTTTTTGTCCTTTTCAATTTCAGATTTGCCAAACTGATAAACCTGTACAAACATTTGCATACCCAGCATAGCGACATCATGCCAGCAGAAACAGACAATAATTATTATTGTGTTGTCTGTGAATTTTCAACATCCTCAAAGAAGAACCTCTTGGTTCATATGAGAAGGTGTGTAGTCAGTTTGAAGGGAATTTTCAGAAATGAAAGGTGTTGTCTCGATTGTATGTTTTTTCCAATGATGAAGGCTATGACCTCTCCAGCTTAATTCTTGTTTGTTTTCAGCTACTTTTATACTTTTTCTTTTTATATGAATGGATCATATCAACGTAAAGGGGAAAATGATCATGCATACAAAGTATTCTAAGCATGCTATTTTGAATGTTGCTGGACCTCATTAATTTTACAAGTAGAATTGTTATTCAAAATGAAGTATACTTGACATGTGAAAATCTAATCATTAATCTTGCTTGATGAGCTTTCTTGAAAATGATGTGAGTAGCATCAAGAAATAAAATATAGGCTAAATATTGAATACTTTTTGACACTTAAAAAAAAATTATTCAGTGTTTTTTTTAAAATCATGAATTGATCACATTATATCTGTGACCCTTGCAGCATCAAACGATATGATACTCTATTTTTTGTTTCCAGGCACAATATGACAGATCAGACTCCGCCAACTCATGTTTATTCTTGTGTACTCTGCCGCTATGTAAACCCGCGTCGGCGCAATTTATTTCAACACATGCGCAAGAAGCACAACATTGATATCAGCACTCAGGTGGACATAGCTGGTATGACAGAGGAGGAGGAGGCTGCTGTAAGGCAGGATGGAGACAAGGTGGCAGAGTTTATTCATACAGAGACTGGAACTTTCGCACCAGCAAGCACAGAGGAGCTGCCAAATACTAGTTTTGAAAGTGCAGAAGGCTCTCAGGTTGGTGTTCAAGAAAATGATCAGTTAGATTTTAAGATGGTTTTGTTTTTCTCAAACACAAATTGTTTTGATTTGCATTACCTTGGGATGAAATTATGACAGATAGATATCATATATATGGATATATAGAATTACTATAAAACAAAAAAGGGACTCTTGATGGGCCTCAATACTGTTTTAAACCTCCTGGCGGGCGGTTGGCGGGAGCTCTGGTGTGGTCCTACTTCTGTTAGTGTGCTTTACTGTCATCCTCCTCCATCCTTCTACATGTTCCTCCTTCTGTAGTGGTGGATCCCATGTATGAACTTGAACTAGAAAGGTGG
>JAUEKY010268628.1:0-14868 GCA_031833965.1 Scyllaea pelagica
AGAGAGAGAGAGAGAGAGAGAGAGAGAAAGTGTGTGTGTGTGTGTGTGTATGTGTGTGTGTGTGTACAAGGGGTGTATATCAGCCTTTTTGTTTGTGTTTGGGCGATTGAAGAGGCACACATAAAGATCAAGAGAGCTCACAAAACAATACCTTTCTTTAAAGGAGTAGAACACCCAGTGTCTGGATCCAAGCCCCTTGGACACATACAAGCACATTTGCCATAAACAACAGTAGGAAAACCATCATTCACACATGTTAAGTTGAAGTTAGCACAAGGCTCAAATTCTGCACAAAAAAAAGTTTTAAGATGAGTCTTATCATTTATAATTGTTAATAAAACCAATCCATGCTGTCTAAATATCAATTTCCAAAGAATGGTATCATTCAAAATCCAAATGACAATAAGGAATTTAGATTTGGTTGTTCCCAATGATCCAAAATGAAAATAAAAAAATTAAAAAAATACACTGCTACATTGTTATTCTGATATACTGTTACAGTGATACATAAACAATTGTCATTACTATACCATAAATAATCAAACTTGAGAAATAAGCCAAGAACATGCATGGATTTTGAATTGCATTTAACTTAGACATATGAAACATAGAGGTGTAAGTCATGCTCTTAGCTCATAAAGTTGAATGAAAAGGACATCCTTTACCCTATCCCCGAAGTTTTCATTACTAATATAAGGAGAGTAATGTTTGTGAACTGAATTTCTTTTCATTGTTTCCTTTCAACAAAAACTGCTTTTGGATTATTTGCTTAATCAAATGATTCTTTTCAGCTACATCACAGCAGAAAAAAAGCAAATTCGCATAACTTTGAAAAGGCAATAAATCATAGTGCAGCTTACAATTGTCATAAAAATTCATTCAATTAAAGAATGTTACCCTTGTACAATATCGTTTTTGAGGGAATGATTGTCTGGCTATTAAAATATAGATCAAACCACGGAAAACTATAGTAATCATATACTGTGGTCTCACTCTCTTGAAAAAAATGAATCCAATGTTTTTGTTTGTGATTGATATCTTGATCTTGATTTTGATCAGTCTTCTCCTGAGTGTCTAAAAAGGAAACATATTCTGTTATGTTTTCAAAGGTAAAGATTTTTTTTTATAATTTGGTTTTTATATTTATCTTTGGAGAGATAACATGATAATAATATACATAGTAAAAAGATTTTCAATGATATTCATGATGATGTTTCTCATCCAATATAAGAACAGTTTATGTTAGAAAACAATCTCACATTTTTTTCTACTTATACAAATATATAATGAAAAATATTAAGATAAAAACAGCCACAAAATTGTTGAGATTTACCATAGCATTTATATTTTGCAGCTATCTCCATGAACATGTAGTAGTAATCTCTATCAATCTTCAGCTCAGGAAAGAGTACAGTCATGGACGGCCTTCCATTAGAGAAAGCCTGAAATGAATACAGGAGGGGAGAGGTGTGGGGGAGGAGTGGGGGAGGAGTGGGGGAGGGGTTTGATGGGGTGGGATCCAAACTGTTAATATCAGAGACTTTTTAGATTTTGCTATTACACCACTTTCATAAAGAAACAAGCATTCAATATAACACAACATACTGATTTCCTGAGCCGGTTTTGTTATATAATACATTAAGCAAAAAAATAAAAAGACTAACCAGTGCCCTGTGACGTTACTGTAAAGGATGACGATGTTGTTGCTGCTGCTGCTGATGATGATGATGATGAAGAAGATGATGATGATGATGATAATGATGACGATGATGATGACGCTGTTCATGATGATCATAATGAAGACAATGACTACAACAATAATGATGATGAATGTTTGAATGATAATGCTACTAACTGATCTTTTTTTCAAAACTTTTTCACCTTTCTCTTCTGAATTCTTTTTGGATTGCTATCCATTGATTTCATTCCTTTGTGATTTGGATAATAGGCCTTGAACATTGAATAAACCAATTTTCAAAAACTGTTAACATTGATAATGGGTGTCCCATTTGATTATTTTTCTATTTTGTTGTTTAATCTATGATTAACATCTTTGAAGCATGCAAAGGGTCATGCTTTGGTTGTTATTGCTGTTGCTGCTGTTGTTATTGTCCTGTTTTAATTATTTCAACTGAGGTGAAGGAGGTGGAGAAATCAACTTTATCCTGAGGCTGATTCCCCCCTGCCCCCCCCCCCCTTTTTTTTTTTCATTTCTCAAACCAAATAACTGCTCTCTTTGCTTGGGATCAGAAGATTCTATCAACTGACATGAGCATGAAAGATTTCCTGTATTTTCAAAAATCTATATTCTGAATTCTGAAATCATCATTCAAAAAGTAGATATACGCTAATCATGTGAAAATGAGGGCAGTGACAGTAGTTGATCTATGATCGGCAAGGTAGAAAAATAAAAACTTTAACATTGAGGAAAAAGTCTTTACTGTTTGAATCTAAAGAAAACAACAAAAAGTCACAATAACTTACAATCAAAACAAAGGGTGCTGTAGAAGAGAAATAGTCTTACCCATGTTTGATAATGCATTACGGAAGATATGTCGAAAGGATAGTCAAGGATTAAACCAGATGGACTTGAAAGACTAATAATTCCACGATCCTCTGAAAAAAAAGGAATAAAAGATTCATGACACCACATAAATAAAAATTTCAATTCTTTTTACCATAGTTTGGTCAAGCTTTCAGTTTCCATAAAATTCAACAATAATTTCAATTGCTAATGTTTTGATGTGTCAATGAGTCGGCTAGAATTGCAAATTTTTGACTTGCTTGCACAATAAGTTTTGTTTCAAAAATATTTCAAATTTAAAAGATACTTTGAATTTCTTAAAAGTTCCAGTTTGATATTGAACATATAATTAGGAAAGTAAGCCAGGGGTCTATAAAGTATCAAAGCAGCTGTTTGTCTATCACACAGAAAGGCTAGGATTTGATGTTTCACAGTGCAGCTCTCCAAAATCTACATCATGAATTGGTTTGGAAGATGAAAAATAATTGTCTTTTGTCATTGCAATGGAATATTGTTTTGTTCAGAGTTTCAAAAGTTAAGAATTGTCATCACCTACTAGGAAAAACATTTTCTGGATTGATGCGGATCCAGCCTTTTCTTGTTGGGCTATTCTGTTCATGAGGAAAACCAAGCTGGTGACCCATCTCATGAACACATGCCGTCTATGAAAACATGAAAAACATGATTAAGTATTTGATTAGAAATCCAGAAAGACAAAAGCTCTGAACTCTCTTTATGCTTTATATTTTGTTCTTTCCCTTCATTTGCACCAAAATTGTAGAGACTTTTTACAGATGAAATCTGATCAAAGGAATTTGGCGAATGATTAACAGCTTGCTCTTTGCAAGTAAATCTTAGATATAATCACAAAATTTGTCTGGCTGTCAGATTTCAGTTGCTGACTAGTTTATTGTTTCTAAAAAATCTAAAGATAGCTTTGCATTTTTAAGAGCAAGATGTATTGTAGATGAGGCTATATATCACTTCAAGTGTGATTTCTATGCCAGCTACTTAGAGCCATATGGTGACTTATTATCAGTTCATTCCTGGATAAGAAACTCTCAATGATAAATTCCTATGAAATCCCAGTTTATTCATTTCAAGATGGAAAAATTCATCATTAAAATTTTGCTTCAACTTGTGTTTTAGGATGATATAAAAAATCATGTATATAATAAATCGAATCCAGGGTTGAGGCTGGATTGATATCAAGTCAGTGAGAAAGAATGGTTCTTTTAAATGTGTAACAATTATCAAGTGTTGTTAACTACAAGGCATCATAAAAACAATGTAATTTTTTTTTTAGGCTTTTAGGGTACCGGGCCATACCAGCACCAACTAACAGTCAAAGTCGTATATTGAATGAAATGGTTTTGAATTAAAGTATGAATACAAAATAAATAGTGATTTTCAGACTAAATCAATGTGAAAAATTCAGGATTCGACATGATTTTACCACTTTGATCGATCACACATTGGCTTATTGATTTAGAATATCTACACTGTGTTGTTATGTTACCATCTTTTGATGGTATATCAATGAAAAAGGGGATAAAAACATTGGCTCTGACATTACTTTGAAGAAATGGGAAATAAGTCAATCTAAGCAAAATATGTGCCTAATTCATCTATGCAATTTGCACCTATTGTTCTGTATCCATAAAATGATTAACTGGAAGTCTCTATCTACTCACCGAGCTACAGCAGGAAATACTGTCCCCATAGACGTAACAGCTGGAAAAAGATGGATTGCAGGTTTATGATAAAGTACACAATGCAAAATAACATTAGGCCCCTAATTCAAAGGTATAACTGCAGTTGGCTCATGTTAATCAAGTTTTCTTGTTCCTGTATGTGTAGTATGTGTATGAGAGAGTTTATGAGTGAGTCTGTGTACCTATGGGTGCTTGTGTGTATTATGAGAATTTATGAGTGTGTGCAAGATGTTCATTCATAACAAACCTCTTGACCCTTGATCTACAATGTGATTGATGGATGTAAAGCAGGATTCACCCTTTCAGTTTGCACTTTATAAATGTATATATGTGTGTGTTTCTGTATACATAAATAAATAAATATATACACACACACACACACACACACACACATATATATATATATATATATAATGGAAAGAGAGAGAGAGAGAGAGAGAGAGAGAGAGAGAGAGAGAGAGGGAGGGAGGGCCAGATCTGTGTGTGTGGGTTGAGTGGGTGTGTGTGTGTGTGTGTTTGAGTGTGCGTTTGTGTAGTGTGTGTGTGTGTGTTTGTGTGTGTGTGTGTGTGTGTACACCAAAAATAAGTTTACTCAACCTCACAGTCAACAGTCAACTAAACCCACCAAACAATATCAATTCGATTGATGTTACATACCCACTGCCCTTCACAAAGGTAAGGTGATTATTACTGCGCAGTCCAAGCTGCTCTTTGAGGGTGGAGTTCCAATGCACAAACCGCACACAAGAATGGGACTCATATAAGGCCATTACTTTCATGTACTCTGGAGTATTCTGCTCTAAAATTTTAAGAAAACATAATAAGAATGCGATGGATCCAATGACCTTGATAAATGAACAAGACAAAAACAAACAAAAAAACCCAACTGAATACAGATTAACTTGTCAATATTTAATGTCAGGGTTGCTCATTTTTCTACATTGATATCATTCAGTACCTATTCTCTTCTTCCCAAATCCCATCATCATTCATTTTCTTTTATCTTTTTAGAGAAACTACAAAGACCTTTGACAAGATAGTTGCAATAACCACTAGATTGTCCTTGTAAAGGCGTTGCAAGGATTTCTAGGCACCAGTAACACAAAATAAGTACCCAGTCTTGTAGAGGAGACTTGCAGCCTTTTTCACATAGCAGTTATTTTTCTGAAAGGGAGAAAACTGTAAATGGCCAGGTACTCATTTACATCTGAATGGAGTGAGGAATTGCTAGTGGAAAACATTTTCCAAAACAACTCAACTTTGGACTGCCCCTACGGAATTCAAATCTGCAACCTTAATGCACCAAGTTGAACCATCAGACGATTAAACAAGCTTTCCATCACCAATTCAATGAGAGACTTTCCAATATTGTTTTCAACGCTATTGTTTTATGAGTTTCAGATATGATATACATGTTTACAATTGAATCTGCCCTCCCTGTAAATGCAGCATTTTCCACAGGGCCGGTTACCGCCAGAGATATTACTCTTGAGTGAGAAGGATGAGGCCCTTTTCCCGAAGGAAAAAATGTAGTTTATTTAGTCTAAAGCTAGTGTTGGCCTCTTAAAGCCACGGCTGGGGAGGAGACGGGATAGGGGACAGCAGATTACTTGAAGATAGATACAATGCTAAACAAATCACTTACGGACTTCAGGGTTGATCACGTATGGGACGATTCCCCTCGTCCAATCCATGTATTTTTTCATCGTTCTCTTTTCACGGCCTGAATTTGATGGAAGAAACCTTGCACTGTACTTGACATTCTCCTCCTCATCCAAGTCGCTGAAGTGTAGGTGGCGAAGGGGGTTTGTTTCGAAATCATCATCATCTAACGTTTCCTGTTTTCCGATTTTTACAAAATCAGAGCGATTAAAGTGTGTTTCATTATCCCCTTCGCGTACTCAACATTATAGATAATATAACTAGCTGTTTTCAGCCAGCAGCAACACTAAACTTGTTAAACGAGATAGGCAGCCTGTTAGGCACTAATGACATATCAATTTGGACAGACACGACGTCGTTAATGGATAGGTACTTTTTACATGCATCTTTGTTTATTTTAGACACAATGGCCCATTTTGTTTGGGATTTTTTCTTTTGTTTTGTTGTTGTTGCTGTTGCTGTTGTTGTTGATGATGATGTTGTTGTTGTTGTTTTTGTTGCTGTTGTTGTTGTTACCGCACTTAGTTGAACGTCCGTAATCGGTAGGTAGCGGGTTCGATTCCCACGCTACAACATACCTAAGTCGTAAAAATCGGTTTTTTAGCAGCTGTCCGCCGAGTATATACAGGGCAATTTATCTCCCTCTTTTTCAGCATTATTTTTTCCCTGTGTGTGAAATGTACAATTAATATAATATGTGTATTGCAATATGTTGTGAATGTATCAAGGAGCTGAACACTGATTTAGCTAAAGATAGATTGCCTTTTATTGGACAATAAAGATCTGCTACAATAATAATGATTACATTGCAGTCTCGTGTGCCCAGTTTATTCTTGATTTCAATTTGATTTTTTAAAAGAAAGTTTCATTTCCTTTCTTTTATCACGTAGAATAAATCACTAAATCACCACTGCCGGTTTCGTTGGCTTACTCGGTTAAACGTCCGCCTCGTAACCGGGAGGTGGCGGGTTCGATTCCCACACCACGACATAGCTAGGTCGTGAAAATAGGTTCTTTAGCAGCTACCCGCCGGGAATTCGGCATTATGGGAACAGTGCTAAGACTAGTTGACGCGGTGTCATTAAAGTGACTGGGTGAGATATTCGTGCGAGTTCTCCGTTTATCCCTGTGTGGCAGCACGTGAACATGCTGCAGAGGGCTCCGCCGGCGATGTGACCTAAATTGTGTAGAAGCAGGCGTTAAACCATAAGTTTTTTTTTAATAGAAAATTATTGGCTTATGATAAAGCCTGGAATAATAAATGAAAATGATTTAATTATTTCATTCTTATTCCAAAAGTTACTGGCACGTTGTTTTTAATTCTTCTTGTTAAACGGCAAGTTTTAATGATTCTTGCCAAAGTACATATTATCCTTTTAGAGCCTAAAAGGGTCCCATAAGAAGAAAAAAAAGAGGAGCCCAATGTCTTATAGAAAAAAAGAATTAAACCCGTGACAAATCATTTAGTGCAAGTATTGTTGTCAATCATTGTTTCAGGAAATAAATGATTATGCAAAAGGATAAATTTTGCAAGTTTGGTCTTGATCTGTTCAGTGTAAATAGGTGTACCCACAACATGTTTTTTTCATCACTTTTGGAGTCAATGTACTATTTGATCGGAAACTTGGTAAAATGCGTTTCCAGCTATTTATAAAATTAACAATCAAGTGTGCTGAAAAATCACATTATGGACTATACTTCCAATTACCCATACTAGACAATTCAGCAAAGCCAACATAATTGGTCTGATATGAAATGACAATGGCATTGAGCATTTTCATGATTATAGAAATTGTGTACACCTAATGCGCTACCTGTTTTAAAAAAAATTGTATTTAGGTGGCGTGTGTCTGTGCACGGGATAGAAGTGACAGAAAGTGAAAACTCACACTTTGTTTGTTGATTGGAGGATCTTTTAAGAATTATGTATTTTGACCACGTGGCCTGAAAACGCCATTGATTGATTACCAGAAAATTTAAATGTAATATTTGCACTCACTAAGTTCTGAACACAGACACTTCTTTAGATGTTTTGGAGTCTTTCTAAATGTAGAAATAAGATTCAAAGTTGATAGAGATCGGAGATGGACGGTGAACTTGGAGGTCCCGTGTGCGCGTTGCGCACATTAAAGAATCCTTGGTAATTGGAAATCGAAAAGAGTAGGCCACAAGACCGCTGTCCGAGCAAAATCGAAATCCTACCACAACCACCAAAAGTTCACAGTGGGCTGATTACCTGCTTGACTTAATGGCATGATCCAGAGGATTTTCTTCTCAACAAGAGTTGGCCCTACACTGTTATGGTAAAAGGGTACTTGATAATGAAATGAACATGAAATGATGATGCTAAAGGAATTATCAGATTTTTTACCAACTGTTGAGGGGAATTTCACCATACCAATAGGAAAGTCATGGAGCCGCATGTATGATAGGGGTAATAGATATGTGGTATTAAAGAATATTATCATGTGGGGCTGTTTTGATATGATACTCCGCTATTTACCTTTGTAAAAGAATTTGATTTATGTTCATGATATGGGTACCAGTATAAAGAAATGAAAATAAAGCATACATTAACGTTTAGGTCTTACATCCTTTTCAAACACTTTGTTTGTTTTGTTTGTTATCATATCCCTGTTGTACCGACCAAAGCCAGTGTAGGGACCTGACATAGTGTTTGACACCAGAATGTGTCAAAATAACAAACCCAGTCTGATATCAAACAAAAGTCAGTAAAAACTCTTAGACAAGAGATTAAGACAAGCAGGTGTCTATTTTTGTCAGAAAACAAGACATGAATTCTTACTGCCATTATGCAATGCAAGGACTCTATAGAGACTAGCAGCGTGATCAGCAGTTCATGCTTTACTCTTCAAAAGTTTTAGAGGTTTTGATTTGACTTGAATGATTAAACCAAGAATAATTATCTAATTCATAATTGGGCTGCCTATGCATTCAGAAATCAAGTTTTGAAATGAACCTTATCAGGGAATTTCTTAATTGTTATCTATGCATATCTCCATCAGCATGAGTGATTCTCAGGCTGTTTCGCATTGACCAGAAAGTATCAATGGGCATTTGGCATTAGTTGAGTTTATTTGGTTTTAGCAAACTTGTTGAAGCTAAAAAGAAGACTCTAGATAGAGATCAGTGGCGAACGCTTTTTCATAACAGCTAACCTTACACCGAAATGTAAAATAGATTCAAGATAAAGAAAGCAAGAAAGGTTTTAACAAATTTGTGTTAGGACAGTTGTGAGCCAGAATTTTGGGTTTTATGGAAACTTATTTTTATTTTGAATTGCATTTGCAATTGCTTTCAATGGCTGGTTAATTTCATTCTTTTTTGGTCCCTCTGTTGCAGGCTACCACTGTATAATTATCGGTGGGATTGGAGTCCTTTGTGTTATTCCAGGAGGTGAGTTGATGATATTTGTTATGTTTTAGTTTTAGGGAAGATAAATTCACCCTATACTAGGTACATGGAGGCTTCATTTGATTAGTGCTGTTCAGGACGCTTTTGCATTCTTAGTTGTGTTGATCTCTACAACACAGTGCCGGCCTCTCACCTCTGGTCTCTTCATCTAATAATGAAACGGTCCAGTGTTGTGTGTCAATCTCGGTCTGAGTTATTTGTGATAATAATGTTGATGATGATGAAAAGCATCTCGATATGAATTACAATTTTGGCATCTCATAAATCAATTGGATATTAGCTAAACAAAAAAAAAAAAAAAAGAATTGCATGAAACAATTTTTTTTCTGACATAAATTTGTCAAATCAAGGGGTACCAGAAGCGTAACTCATGGAAGAGAAACATTTTAAATTTTAAGGCTTGTCTGAGATGTATTTATTTATGATGCTTTTGGCATTCTGTACTAGCTCCAATTATCATGAATCAATTGAACACTTTGCACAAACACAAAGCAACAGTGGCGTTTCAACTTGTGGATAATGCTTTAGCCCGTGATAATCATCTTTAGGCAAGTGTTTAGAGCTGGGAGGGGGAATGGAATGTTGAACTCTGTATCATGGCAAGTTGGTCAGCAACAAAATGTAAAGTAATGATGATAATGCAGTCATGCTGAGACTTCATGCACTTAACAACAGTTTGAATCAATTTGTTCAAATAATTAACATGTAAAGTACATGAAATTATAAAGCATTAGGTGTACCATGACATTTAAAATGAAAATCTGTAATCACAATGGTAAAAATGATAAATCAGTAAATGAGATAGAGGTTAAATAGAGGTGTCTTTAGATTTTTCTTAAAGGTATTTAGATTTTTAGAGGCCCTAAAGGATGCAGGGAGAGAATTCCATGTGGCTGGTCCATGAGGCTCTAAGGCCAAAAAGTTTTGTTCTGCTTCTTGGAACAGAGAGTAAGATGGAATTTTTAAATCCTAGAACTCTTTCTGGCTGACAGAGAGAGATCAACTGACCAGCTTTGTTGGCACACCTGGTCAAGCGTCTGCCTTGTAACCGGGAGGTGGCAGGTCCAATTCCCACACCGCGACATACCTAAGTTGTAAAAGTCGGTTTTTTAGCTGCTGTTCGCCTGGCGCTCGGCAATATGGGAACAGTGCTAAAACTGGTTGGCACGTTGTCAGTATAATTTGACTGGGTGAGATGTTTGTGTGATTGGGGAGTCCTCCGTTTATCTCTGTGTGGCAACGCGTTAACATGTCCAGGGTGCTCCGCCGGCGATGTGACCTAAATTGTGTAAAGGTAGGTGTTCAACCATAACGGTCAACAGTAGAGATCAACTGATTATTATAGGCCAGGGCTGACTGGTCAATAATAATGTGCTGGCAAACGGCACTCAATTTACTGATCAGCCACCGTGTTGTCAAGCAGATCACCCTCTGCTCACTTCCACATTTGATCCTCATTAAGGCAAAAAAAAATCGCTTTGTTTTTTTTTTCCTTCTTGAGTAAGAAAATTAACCTCTATTGCTCATTCAGAGCGCTGCTCTGTGACTGTGGCCTTGGAAAATCAAGTCTTTCCTTGCGTTTGACCGGAGAGAAAAATTGCCCCTTGGGATTGACAAAACAAGTTTTATATATCTTGTATTTTCATATGCAGGAAATTTTGATTGGTCATTTTGTCTTATTTTCTTTTTCAGGCTACCACTTCATCTATATTTATTGCGCAGCAATCGGCCGACCTGGTTATCATTTTGATAATCTTCCCGTCTTGCGGTAGTCATCAGCATACAACAACTTTCTTCACAAGTTCTTCCTGTTGTGACATTTACCACCCAGGAATCTGCTCTTCACACCGTCTCCAATAGACCCGCGCTAGAGGGTCATTGCTGCAAGGTTTGGAATTAGTCACCAGCGGCAAAACGTTGCTCACTGCACCTGTTGTTTGTACTATGTACATTATTCCTTCATACCTATTTCAGTGACTTACTTTTGTGATATTCTCATGTCTTTTAATCTGATTCACATTTTTCATATGCGACACCATTTCTATGTGAAATGTTGCTGAATAGAGGAGCAATTAGAATGGGCTGCGGATGTTGTAATCCTTTTAGATCCAAGTAGCATTTTACTATTTGTATGTCACATGACCATGTGAAGAGCAGATCACATGTTACTTTGTGTCTGTCCTTATCTAAAGGATAGGCTCGAGGGGGGGGGGGGGGGGTGAGGAGGGGATACAGAGGTCCGGGGTTGAGAATGGCAGATAGATCATCACATCTAGTATGCCAGATGTTTCATTTAAAATAGCAGAAACTTTATTAATTGAGAGATCTATTTATATTTTGAATATTTTTTTTGTTCATAGTTTGATAGAATTAATTATATAAACTATAGTGTTGCTTTTTTTCACTGCATTGATTTTAGAAGCAGAATTTTTATCAATTCAGTAGATTGTAAAATACAATTTCATATTTTCATTTTGATCTCGAATTTTGCCTTGATATATAAATTGCATTTATAGATGGGTGATTTAAGTTTTCACTCAGGTTCAGATAGTTAAGGTTTGTATCTCAGTGAGAATAAATTAACTAGATATAATATTGCAAAACAGACTGATGACTTTATTTTTCCTTACTCAACAGAGGTAAAATTAGGTACCAGCTAATAGCTGTAAAAAAAAAACTTCTTGTGGTTTAGGGTCCTCGCACTATAAAAAAACAGAGACATAAAATATTCGATATGATAAGTGGACAGTATTGATCCTCAAGGGCTATGCTATCACTTCAAGGGAAAAAAGAAACAGCGCCTGATTATAGGTCTGAGGACATAGAAATAAAGCTGGCACAGACAAAAACGATGGGAAAATAGACAGCTGAATGTAGAACAAAATGTGGTACCAGAAATAAACAAAGTTTAATCGAAGGGACAAAATAGGAGAGAGGAGGATGAAGAAAGAGGGGGGGGGGGGCGGGGGGCCAAAAAGCATGGGGATGACTTTTATGCATTCTTTGTTTAAAAAAAAGATTAGAAAAAGACTATGGCATTCATTAGTCGGATTCCTCCTTTTGCCAGCTGTGTTGAAACAGCTGGATGGCGGCTACCCATCACTACACGTTTTGACTCTGTCCTTTTCTTCACCAATTTTCACTTTGCTGCTGGTGGACTTTTTATATTCTCTCTCTTGAATGTTTAAAGTTTTATGAAATTGCTCTTGCTAAGACCACCAATTCTCACTGTATTTCTATTCTTTGTCAATCATTTGGGCCCAATAGAGGGGCTTGCCATGTAAACTGGTTTCTTTCCTTCTAAAGCTATTAGGCTTTTTTCCCTCTTTTGAAAGCTTTTATTCTCTGTTTTGCTCTTTTTTTTTTCTTTATTGGGGGGGGGGGGTTGTTGCTTTTGTTTTCTTTTCTACTGTCTTTCAAAAGGTGCGTAAAGTGGAAAAGGGGGAGATGAGGTGTTGTAGAAAGTCTAATTTTTCTCTCTTCTCACCTGTACCTTAACGCTAATCCATTTTAACCGTCGCTTTCTATGAAAGGGAGAGTCCTTTGGGTTTAGTTATGTCTTTATGTCCTCCTTTTCAATTTGCTCCCTAGGTTTCTCTCTCTTGTGAATTGAGGATGAAGGAGGTTATGATCTTTTTATTGTATGCTAGAAAAAAAATTAATTTTTAATTCCTCATTTAGTGAAATGTAGTGCCTTGTTATAGACAAGGAGCAACAAATGGAGAGCATTGATATAGTCCAATATCCACTTAACGTGCTCAAAGCGCTCTACAAAATGGAATTCTCATTGATTATTACACCCTTGTTGTCAATGGCCAGAGATTGAGCCGATGATTGAGGTATGGAGTTCTGAGTGAAAAAGAACGGAAATAAACAATGTGTATTATTGATGTCAAAAAAACTTCCCAGGCTTTCACATCAATTATCAAAAAAAGGAACAAATGACAATTTTCATGTCAATTTAAAATATGATTTTGTCAATGACATTTAAAAAGTATTGGAAAGTTTGAGTACATTTAGATCGAGAATAGTTTCATGATGCTCTTTTAACAAAATAGGTTTGGAACCTCAGATCTCTGCATCTTGATTTTTTTTTTTTTTTTTTTGTATTTATTTTCATTGCTGGTCAGTTCCATCATGCAAAGAAATAGCCGAACTCTATTGTTCTTAAATCCGTCAGTAAGAGTGAACAGTACTTATCAATGAAGGGGCATCTTCTTAATGTTTACTTACTTTGTATGATACACATGTAAATGTTTGAAATAAAGTCTGTCTTTATCATCACTAACACATTGAGCAAAGTATTTTAGGACTACACTCAACCTGCCAAACACAATGGTGTTACAGATTAACAGCGCACATTGCTTACTGTGAGAAATACTTTAAAGAGAACCTGCTGACTGCTTTACGTCAAAAATTTTGGCGTTGATCTCTGCTTTCACTTTAGAGAGAATCTTGCATATTCACCAGTAATGAGTAGAAAGAGCTTTATTTCATAAAGTTAAGGAATTTGCTGCCTTTGTCAAGACTATCACTAAAGATTCCCATGACTTAATCTTTTCATGTTAGTATATGTTTTATCATTTGTCATGATTGTCTCAAGAGAAGGAGATATAGGCCAGCCATTGCATTTAGTCAAAATTTTTGGGCTCCATGGTTTGATTTTGTTTCTCTCTTGTGTGTAAATATGAAAAGAAATTGATTTTATATATTTTTATGTCTTAATTTGATTTTTTGTTGTCTTTTTTTGTTTTGTGTTTTTTAGAGTCTTGGACATTCAGCTAACTGCTTAATCTTTTAGGTTTGGAAACTATTGAGATGTTTACACTATTACTTTCTAGGGTCTAGAGTGACAGGTTTCAGTCAGAAGCTTATTTTCTCTAAAACTAGGACATATATAAATACAGCTCTCAGTTGTCTGGTAACTGAGGAATAGAGCAAAAATATCTGTGTCATCCTTTCATCGGTATCTTGATAGAACTATACATTTTATGTTGTTCTTGGTCTACTGACATAGGCAGTATAGTCCTGTCTTGTCCTATCTGTTTCACTGAGCCTAGACGTTTTTTTTTTCTTTTGGTTTTGTTTTGTTTCTCTTTCTTTGTTTCTTTATTCATTTTTTGAGAGATGATATTATTCCCTTGCAAACCATCTCCCTGTATACCATGTCTGACAAGGCACCCCTTCTGTCATCTCTTGTAACTACTCCAGTCATCATTATATCTTCCTTGTGACACTGAATTGATCCTGGCTGGTGGAAAAGCCTTGACACAGTCTGCAAACAAATGAGGATTTCTAAAACTTGCCTCAGATATGAGGTGGATAGCGCAAAGTATATCATCAAACATCAATCCTTGCAGGCTGTAGCACTGTTGATTACTTCATCTTCAGATATGAGCAGTTCTATTTTTGAGAATTTCCCTACCTTTTTAGTTACAGTATGTTTTGTATTGCTTGCCTGTAGTGGCTAAGCAGCTTATCTTTTTATAGATAAGGCTGCAAGTCCAATCTCAGGCTATATTAAAATTTGTT
>JAUEKY010268739.1:0-14860 GCA_031833965.1 Scyllaea pelagica
TCGGTAGGTGAGATCTAGAGCCTAGTCCTATCGGAGACGGACGATAAACCTGGAGCTCCCGTATGCACGATGCGCGCGTTAAAGAACCCTTGGCAGTTGGAAAACGAAAGGAGTAGGTCGCAAGGTCGGCGTCGGGGCAAAATTAAAATCCTACCACTTCCACCAAAAGTTCACAGTGGGCTGATCCCCTGCTTGGCCTAATGGCATGATCCAGGGATATTCCTTCTCAATAAGAGTCGGCCCTACATTGCAATGGTAAAAGGGTACTTGATAATGAAAAATGAAATGAAAATGTCTTTCTCGGCCATTTCAGAGGCGTAGCCACAGTGGATATTCCCCAAGACCTCATGGAAACAACATTCACTATCAAATCCTAATTTGTATCAAGTGTCTTTCTCGGCTATTTCAGGGGCGTAGCAACAGAAGATATTCCCCAAGACGCCCTGGAAACAACATTCACCATCAAATCCTAATTTGTATCATGTGTCTTTCTCGGCCATTTCAGGGGCGTAGCCACAGTGGATGTTCCCCAAGACCTCAAGGAAACAACATTCACTATCAAATCCTAATTTGTATCAAGTGTCTTTCTCGGCCATTTCAGGGGCGTAGCCACAGTGGATGTTCCCCTTGACCTGCTGGAGATCCACCAGTGTCCCCAGCCATACAGGGTGGCCAACGCCTTCAAGAACACAGCAAGATGCGACTACTTCTCCACAAACGTACGTCCCGTTGATTTTGCTCGTCAGGCTCTATTCACACCATGGAGAGTATTTATATAGCGCAATATCCACTAAACGTGCTCAAAGCGCTTTACAAGGGGTCCCTAACCAATAGCAACATGAAACAAATAGGACAAGACAAGCAGCCTGCTAGGCACTAGTACATTCTTTTTTTTCTGACAGAGACAACGCTATTCACGATTAGGTACTCATTTACACCTGAGTGAAGTGGGAAAATGTGAGTACAGAGCCTTTTCCAAGGACTCAACTTTGCGCCGTCTCTGACGGGTGAATCGAACCCGTAATCTCACGATCACAAGTCCAAAGAGTCTACCACGAGAGCACTCCAGTCCTGAAGTTATTGCATTGTCTACTTGCACTCTTTCAATGATCCCTACTCTTTTTTTTTTTACCAGATGGAAGAAATGGTGCAGGAGATGCGGCACGGTCTCCAGGCTGCGGTAGAGGAACTGGCCAAGCTGCAGGACCGTGACGAGGGGGCAAAGGCCAGAGAGTTCCAGCAACAGCAGCAGCGGCAGCTGGATGACCTGACCGAGAGTGTCCACGGGATGAAGGTAGGGCCATCCAGAAAGGAGAGGAGTTATTGATTGGTATAGTCTAAAATAGAAAAGTCGATAACTGATACAGAGACAAATTGGTTATGTCAATGTCATGTGAAAGTATGAAATTTGTATTCGTATAGATCAATAGTGAAAGATTTCTTTTAATAATATGACAAGACAACATATATACAATATATGTACATGATATATTATACGCATACACACACATACTGTTGACTTGATTTCTTACATTAGGGAGCAAATCTCTATGTAATGCCCTTTCAACTTTAAGGGAAGACACACTCTAGGAAAAGTTGACTTACTTTGATTTAGACTTCAAGTACAGCTGTTGACCAGCCCTGGTCTTTGATGACAAAAAGAGAAAGCTATTTAATATCATTGCTGATGAACTGCTTCCACAACAAAGTCAGTCCCTGCCACAACAACATCTTTGATATTTAATTTATAAACCAACTATATCAGTAAGATAGATCTTTATAAAACAAATTTACAAACGCCTTGGTTTCAAATTTCAAGAGACCTGTTTGGGTCTAATCTGAAAATAGGTTAAACATAATCAGCATGCTATGTTTAGTTTTTCTTTAAAAAATATGCATTAAATGTTCTTTTTGATTCATATTCACAGAGTCAGATGGATACTATGACCAAATATATAGAAACCATTCAGAAAGAAAACAGACTCATGAAAGACAATTTTGCAGCTTTACACAAATACATAAAGGACATGAAAGGGTAAGAAGAGATTAATATGACAAATATGTGAGCAATTACGAATATGGTGGAATCATTTTACAGTTATACTCGTCAGCATTAGTAGAAAGAAAGCATCATTGAATGCACATTTGTCAGGTATTCAATGGGGAAGTCGTTACAGAGTTCTTTTTTATCTATTCATTACTGTGCTGAACAATACCTCTTCTTGATTTCACTAAAGAATTTTTTATTCCCATAAAGGATTGATGTTAAGCTTCTTATGAATACAGCAAAATCATACAATATAAGCTTCTGAAGTCTATTTAAAATGATAGTTATTCTTTGGATTTCCCATTATTAATCATGTTAATTATTTTCTCTTGTCCAACATTGTGCTCTTTGGCACTGAATTCCCTCCAAAAATTCACCAAAATGATCAATAAACAAACAAAATGAGGCTTTTTGTAGTAAGATAAACAAACTAGTTTTGAATTTATCAAACCCTGCCGTCACCACATTCTTTGAGCTTTTTAAGATCAATATGTTTTTTACCCCTTAACTCCTTGATCTTTCAGGGATGAACAGTTGTCTGTCAGTCAGCTTGAATGGACTGATGAAGCCACAGAAAATCCCTTTGAGGGCGAAAACGCAGAGGACCAATCGCCTTTCAGAGACTCCAGTGGTAAGATTACGTTGTAGTCTAATGGTAGGCAGTTTGCATCCATAAGGCAGCAGGTTCAAATCCCACCAAGGGCGGTGCAGAATTTAGTCTTCAGGAAAGAATGCATGTTCATTGACAGTGCTCTTCCTGTCCAAAAGAAAAAGTACTCGCGCTTGATAGGCTCTATGACTTGTCCTTTGTTTTCTCGCCACTGTTGATTTGGCTTTGGACACCTCGCAAAGCTCTCCAAGCATTTTAGATAAACATTGCGCAAGATGAAAGTTCTTCTATAAAAGTTTATGATATCAATATCCATTATGATGTCAGTCATGGTGATATATTTCTTTTTAATAAACATCAGAGTTTTCCTTTTCTTATCAGTTTAGAAGATGAATGGAGCTAAAGATGACTAATACAAAACAACTGGCAAAACATTGTGTGTGTGTGTGTGTGTGTGTGTGTGTGTGTGTGTTTGTGTAGAGAGAGAAGGTAATGGATTGTAACCAACTGGGTTGAGATTCCGTCTTCAAACAGCATTGGGCAAAATTTTCACTTACTCTTTTTATTTCTCTTTTTCAGCTAATGATGAAGTAACTGCTGTTGCTTGTAAAAGTCTCAGTTTAACTCAAGCCCTCGGAGAGAAATGCCTCCACCTCAATTTGTCTCTGTCTAGCGAAGAGGGAGAGGAGCCTGAGACTAGGAGACTCTCCCACTACACCCCCTCCTCCACCACTCAGCAACAAGAGAAAGCAGACAGAAGACACAGCATGCCAGCCTCGACAACCCCACGGAGCAATGGAAATGATCATGTTGCAAATGCAGGTGTGGTGTTTGTCCCCTACTTAAAAAATCTTCTCTTCCAAAGATAGCATTTGAGGAAAGTTAGTATAATTTTCTCAAAAAAAAAAAAAAAAGAAGAAGTTCAAGAATGGATAGTTTAGGGTAGGGTTATGTCACATTTTAAGGCATCCTTTTCTATGAGTAATATTTCATAACGCTGACAATTCTGCAGCGAAAAGTTAATGTGGAAATTGTACAGTTTTTCAACTCAACAAATATCTCAAAAAGCTAGTGTTTGTTTAAGGGAAGGCAATTTTAGATGGGTTTTTTTTTTTCTTATTCACACGGGTATTTATTTGAAAGACCCAATTTGGTTGGCAATAGAATATGAACAAAAGATAAACCCAATATTTAAAAATTATTTCTGATATCATGCAATATGTGAATAGATACAATTGCTTGTATAGTGATGTCTGTATCCGTCAGTGCACTAAAATTCTGCTGTATTGAAGGTGAAATAAGAATAATTTTGTCTGTTCACAGGGATTAAAGAAAATGTCAATTTGAGTGAAATAAAATATGAATGAAGACAAAGAATGAATATTTCATCTTTCTTTAGTCAGGATTCATTTTGCTTGCAGTATATGCTTTGTCTTCAGAAGAATTAATTGGCAGTACCAGTCAAAACCATGCAAGTCCAAAATACTATTCTTGTCCTCAGATTTTTATAAGAACCCATGATACATTTTATCTGCAATTGGTAAGAATAACAGATCATTTGTCAGATTTATGTCAAGCTGAAAACAAAGTTTCAAGTTCCTGTTTCTTAAAAGTAACAATTCAGGATTCACAGGGCTTGTTGCTATTACCGTTGATATAATTAAAAAGAAATGATTCCCCATCTCCTTTTGACAATTTTGTTTCAGCTCAAAGGAGAAAAGCAGTGAAAGAATTGACAGATTCAGAATGTGACTACTGTTCTCAGCTGTGGACCTTAATTGAAACCTATTTCACATCACTCCAAGGCTCTGCCTTCCTTCCATCAGACCAGTTGGAAGTTTTGTTTCCATCTTACTTGGAAAAACTTTATGAGCAGCACTGTATGATGTACAGTAGTCTGCAAGACAAGCTCGTGCATTGGTCCTATCTGACTGTTGTGTCTGATTTACTCTCC
Organism: Scyllaea pelagica; assembly: GCA_031833965.1. Taxonomy (NCBI): domain Eukaryota; kingdom Metazoa; phylum Mollusca; class Gastropoda; order Nudibranchia; family Scyllaeidae; genus Scyllaea; species Scyllaea pelagica. Next base: position 4,612 of record JAUEKY010268739.1, read on the forward strand.
TGCATCACAGACTCACATAACCCTGTAAGTTCATCATTCCATTCATATACAATTCTCTTTTTTTACGAGTAGCCAGCTTGCAGATGTAAATGTGCTTATTTCATGGTTTTTTTACCAATGGTGAATTCACCAAATCACCTCTTGTGAGAAAGAGGAGCTTTGGATAATTCTTGTTTAAAAAAGAAATGGACAGTAAAATGAGGATATGAATATGAATAGGTAGAAGAAATGTGTCCTACTTTGTAACTTTTCAAAGTAATAGCAGATTACCTTGATTATTATAGAGTTGAATAATAAGGTCTTTCACTTTTGAACAGTAGCTGTTTATATGAACAATGGAAAAAGAATGAACCTCATCTTTAAAGAGAAGTTCTAGCTCTAAATGTTAATCCTTGTAGAGTAGTTGGATTAAACTCATTGTGGATGAAGATTTTAGAAATCTGCTCAGATATAGCCTGAAAAAAGGCAGTTAGCAAAAATATAACCCTGCACTTTGTATGATAAGTTAGAGATAATTTGGGATTAGTCAGAAAAGAAACTATAAAGAAGCTCGGAATGTTTTTTTTTTGTTTTTTTTGAAGATTCAAAGAATAGATATTTGTTTATCCAATGTAAACTGCTTACTGAAGAGAAGTTCCAATATTTTGATTGTGTCAAACAATATCTTGCTTCTATTCTGCCAGTATTCCTTGCTGTCATTGTATCGAGAATATTCAGAAAACCTGCCTGATGCAATTTCTTGTCTAAAAAGTGCACTCGCCCATTCCACAGAGTTCAAGGCATTTTTGAAGGTATCTTTTGACTATTGCAAACCATGTATTGTATTGATAATATTATAGGCATTCCTTCAAAGGGGAAAATTTTTGTTCTTGAATGAGGAAAATGCTTCAAAGAAAGTGATTATTGGTTAGCCTGATTATTCTGAAACTTTTTTCTTTCAAAAGCTTCTGATATATCAACATCAACTTATTCAAATGAATTTTACTGCAGTCACTATTTAGTTTTCAAGAAGGATATCCTTATAAAAGAAAGATTAAAACAGATTTATTTGTGTTGGATATTTATAGACAATTCAACAGAGCAGCTGTCAGAATGAGGATCTGATGTCTTTGATCAAGGCCCCAGCACAGCATCTTCCCAAATATCTTCTTCAACTTCAGGTCAGTTTAACCCTTTGTCTACCAAGCTTATTCAATGGGGAATATTTCTATCACCAATGCATCCGCAGTTGGGTGGCAATGGGTTAAGAGTTTTTCTTACTTTATCTTTCCTTTTCAACATTCCTTTTTTGCTAAATGTTTTGTCTGCCTCTGTTTTTCTGTCTCCCTCTTTTATAAGATTTTAAACAGATGGTGAATATATTTGTATATTCCTGTAATGCATATGAGTGAAAAACAGGGACACACTATTTTCCGACCTCACCAAGCATAAGCTTCTATGGCTTTATAGTCTTAAAAATCATATAAAGCAGTCATCAAAGCTTTGTTTTAAACATAAGATCAAACACCTTTTTTCAAATATCAGGGACTGTAATAGCCTATGCCCATTTCATGTTAGTATCTAGGATTGAACACAGTGCAATTATCATATATCCATTTCTTTAAGGATAGCATATTTAATGTTGTGGCTACTGGCAGAGTCTCCATTGATTCCTAGTCTGTTAACTAACACTTTCATCTTGCTCTCCCCATAGTGATAAGAAAATGACCTGAGCTGCTGAAAGAGCCCAGAAACAATCAGTCATCAAGAAATGGAAATAACTCTCTCCTTGTGTCTTAAGCTGGTCATTGGTTGTTTAAAAGCATTCACACATCTATGCATGATGAAGTGGAAAAAATTTATGTTATGACATTGACTAGCCAGACAGGATAACTAGAATTTTTTGTTATTACCATCTTCCGACAGCAAATTTGTAAATACACTCCTTCAACCCATCCTGATTATTTACTGCTGAGAACTTCTTTGAGTCGTCTGAGATTGTTTGTGGAGCAAATGAATGTGGGGATCAACAAAGCCATGCATGCCACATCAAAGGAATCTGGAACAGGGTAAATTGTTTATACATTACGGTTATTCACCTATTTCTAGTGAGCATGCTTTTATTAAACTGCTTGTCCAATGATATCTTTTCCCTTATAAAATGAAGAACTGTTCAAGCAATTAGTATTCTCATCAACAGACAATGAATATTAAGTTATGAACTGGAACCTTATGAAAAATTTTAGTGTATTAGCAATGACTAATTGGGGTTCATGGAATTCAATGTTCTCTTCATGAATGAATGGGAGAAGGCAAGAAAATTTTCAAATTGTATCGTAAAAGTTAATATTCCCTTCATGGCCTAAATTGATCCATGGCTTTTAAATGATTGTTTTCATTCTTCATGACAGTAACTTTGAAATATCACTTTTGTTTCCTTTCAAATGTATTTTATCTACATGCATGACATCTTTTGGCATTTCTCTCAACAGGATACTTTACAAAAAAAAAAAGTCACTCTTTGCTTTTCATTTTATTCATTATACCCTACGTCTATCAATGTATGGATTTTGATTTGTCTTATTTTGAATGAAAACTTTTCTTAATCTTTATGGAATCCAATATTCATATGGGATGCTCTCTTTTGAGACTTTGATAGTTTGAATAAATCATAATTAAGATCTTTTCGCTTGATATCCAGAAATCATTTTTGTCTCTCTTTACATGTGTCTGAAAATATTTCAAACTTTAAAGCTTGCTGTATTATGCCTTGAGCCTTTTCCTTTTAACTTTATATATCTAAATATGATACAATAATTTCACGTGTGAAGATCTTGGCCTCAGCATATAACACTTTTTGCTGAGTTGTCTGCTTTTTCCCTATGGAATTAGAAATAATGCTTTCTCTTCAATTGTTTCTAGTTCTAGCAATGACAGTAGCCAGGTTTTGAGTGCCAGAGACAGTGGCAATCAATCCAACGAGGAGGAGTTGGTTTCAGCCAGAACTTTTTTCCAGTCTGAGCAATGGTATTTACTTTGTCTTTTTTTTTTCAAATCACTCATGCAGATCAATTTCTGACCTAAGAGTTTTATTATTTTGACAAGATGAAGCTTTGTGCTGCTTTTCTGAGATTTATTTATTGAGAATATTTCTCAGTGCTAATATGATTAAATGTTTTTCAACTGCACAGCCATTTGATTTGAAGAAAATAATTTCCTTGTTGTCTTACAATGATGAGTTTTGAAAGAAAAAAAGTATCAAAATTCAAAAAGTTGAACAGAAATATCAAAAATTGAAAACCAGGACAAATGAATTTCACCTGATGTGTTGAATTCACATACATTCTTATCTCATTTTCATAGATAAATTAACAGATCTCCTTTTGGTGTCAAACATTAGCATTTAGTAAAAAAGAAATATATTCCTCACATGTTAAAAATTCAAACTCTTTTACACAACATCCAAGTTTCTTCACATGAAACAAACAATACTGAACTGACATTGAAGCAGTTTATAACTTGCACTCCTAAGATTTTCTCTCTCTGACAAGTTTAATTTGTCCCAGTTCAAATTTCTTACATATATTTTCTTACTCTTTTTACTTCAGTCTAGCTTCAGGAGAGTGGCCTGAAGAACCATTCTGCAATGTACAGCATCACCAGCTGACCCCACCGGCATTCTATGGCAGACACGCCAGAGGAGGTTTGCCCAGCTCTCTAAGTTCTAACTACAACACACTGAGTCACCCAGATCTCACCCTGATCAACAATTCCTCCATGCCCAACTCTGCCTCCCAGTACTCACTTCCCCCTAGTGGGCTGGGCAGAGGCTGGAGGAACGGCATGGATGGGGCTGGGCCGGGGGGAAGACAAAACAATAGGCTCAAGGTGAGCTAAAAACTGACTGTAAATAATCGTTGCCTAGTTAGAAATATTTAATATATTCAATTATTATCATCATTGTCATCATTATATAATCATTTTATCCTTCCAGAGTGTTTTTAGAATGCATGTTTGTGAGAAAGTTGCTCGAGATTTGATGTTTATCTAGATATGATGTGGCCAGAGCCCTTGGTGCAAGAGGGGTGCATGGTGCACTTATATTATACATCCTTATCCCTATTGTAATTTTTAGCATCATTAAGATTATTGCTATTATAATCATCATCCCCATCTTTATCATCATATATTTATCAGCTTTTTGTTCTTTTATTTTTTAAGACAATGCAGATGGCTTTATTAATTCTCATTTCTAGAACTATCTCAAAAGCTTTTTCTTTAGCTAGAATCATGTCAATTTATCAAAATCTGGCAAAATGCAATGAAAAGATTTGATAAAACCCATATTAAATTTTGTTGAATATAGTGTCAATTTGACTGGCAACTTACACTAGTACTCTTTTTTTTTAGAAATAATTCAATCAATTTTCTCATTTTAAAACGCTATCTGTCTTCGTTTTATGTTTTAGTTGTTATTTTGTTTTCTCAAGTTTTCATTTACACTATCCTTTCAACAAATGTTTTTAGCACCAGATGAAGAGAATGCATGTTCAGCCGGATTCCCTCCTTCAAGATCCAAACCATCATCTAGCCAGAACCCGCCCAGCCTCTGCCATTGATTTCATTGGCAGCTACAACCATGTGAACCCTTTACATCATTTACCCGCTGCCAACTATCCTCGACCTCGGTCAGTCATGGGACCCATGGAGCCTCACCACAGACCAGCCATCATCAGTAGAAAGCACATGAGAAGATCTCAACCTCCCTTGTGAGTTTTGGTTGTGTGTCATAACTCACTTTTGGTACAAGTAGATAGTTATGCAGCGTAGGGTGCCTATAACGACATTTGATTTAAGGACATCCTGTGTCTAGTGACATAGTGCCCAGGTCCCAAATTTTTCTTTATATACCAATAGGGGTATAAAGTAATCACTTCTTATAATAATATATCTGTATAAGGACATTTTTTTCTAGTCCTGACAATGTCGTCATAGGGAGGTTTCCCTGTACTAATATTTGAATCATCCTGTGATAGATGTAGAATTTTCTGTTGAAATGTTATACTGGATAGAGAGATTTCATATTTTCAGTCAATTTTTTGAAATTTGTGTTGCCTCAATAGTCAATTTTTTTTTACTCGGCATATTATAGATAAAGGTGATGGTTTATCAGAGACTGTAATTTTCTCATATCTAAATTTTGCTACATTCTCATGAGAATATATGAAGATTTCAAGTATCTTAACTTTTTCTAAAAAAAACAAAACAAATAAAGACAGCAGCCTTCTGCACATATGATGTCTTTCATAAATCTCTTCTCTTATCAAGTTTGAGCATTATTCTTGTTAAGAAAGTGCATTAACATTTAAACATTTGTTGATGTGAGAGTGAGTTTTATGGGATCTGCCTTATTGCACATTCTAAAAGTTATGATTCCCTTTGAGTTTTATTTTCTTTATTTCATTGACATTTTCTCTTTAATTTGATATTGACATTCATATGTCTTAATTATGAAAATACTCACAACCCACAGGTCAAACAGTGGATATTGGGCAGACGTAGACTCTCAACCGTCAAAACTTGCCCACCCTAAAATGGGCATTTCTTCTCATGAGATTCTACCATCTCGACCATCACCCATGCATATATACAACTCACAGGAAGATGATGAAGAGGATGACACCAGAGCAAGCGATTCATTTTCTTTCATGACAAACAGTTCCCATCATCAAAGCAGTAGTCACAGCTCTAAGAATGGCAGGGAGACTGAGCTTGACTTTGATCCTCTTGCTTCTGAAACTCTCCCTCACATTGCTGATGGGGGGCAGCAGTTTTCAGAGGATGATGTGGCAGAGAGACTGGCACAAAAGCTGCTGTTTGATGACTCAGATACAAAAGAAATAACTAAGAATGGTGACGTGCCAAATGGGGATAGAATTCTCCAAAAAGAAGATATCCACAGCAATACATTTGAAAAGGCTAATACCTTTACTGATATGGATAAGAAAGAAAAGAAATCTCTCTTGTCAAAACAGCTCTCCTCAAATACATTCCCAAGCACCGGGGAGCAAGTATCTCAAACTCCTTCTTCTGCAAACAATTCTAATTCAGTTGTAAAGTATACCAAAGACAGTGCACATGGTTTTTCAAGTAAGCAAAGCACAGACCAATTCTCAATACAGGAAGGGGTGGGAGAGAAATTAGAAACAGAAAATAAACAAACTGCGAGAAAAAGTTGGTCACCAAAAAATAATGAAGGCAAGGCACGTCATGAAAAAAACCGCCAGTTCCTGCTATCCCTAACACACAGTCCAAGAAGCAAGAAAAGCTCAGAGTCGGCTTCTAGTATCAAAGATTCAGAATTGCATCAGGAAGTGTCCCTAGAAGTTTCATCGTCTTCAGCATCAGGAAACAAACCAATAGCAGTTTCAACAGATAGAGTTATTCTTTCACAAAACTCTCGACCAAAGATTGTGCGCAGAAGTGCCCCATCCCTTGTGACATCCCTGCAAAATGGATCCCAACATCATGGGAATCATGAATCAACAACAGTCTCTTCATCTAACAGCTACACTGCTAATTCATCTGCAAGTGATCATGACAGCTCTGTCACATCTGCAGCATCTAAAGGTAGTGCAAATAAACTGCTCTCTTCTACCATATCATCAAAATCACACTCAAACAATGTAGAATCTGGTATTGATGGAGGTGACTCAAGGGATCATCTAATGACAAGATCTCTTGATTTATCTGAAGTGCATAAATCAGTTGAAAGCATTGATCATACGCAAGACCACAGAAAGAAAATAAAGAATGGTGACACAAGCAATGGTTTCAAAGCCAGTGATGATCCTTTTGCTGCTCGGAAGAAAATGCATCTCAAGTCTTCAATCAAGAATTTATTTAGCAAAAAAAGGTAAGAAAACTTGTTGATTTTCTGAATTTTTGAACTCATAAATTTAATCAATCATTTTTGGGATTTACACACACAAAGATGATACAGGGAAATCAAAAAGGAATTCTATACAACCTGAAAGGAATGACAATGCAAGTAAAACTTCTTCTTATCTATTAACCACAGAAAAGCGATTTTCTAAAAGTTCATGTGTATCCCTGCTTTTCCAATCCACCACTCACTGCATAAAACATCAATGCTACTGGCCAATTTGAAAGTCAGAATGAGTAACACATTTTTAGCATCATGTGCATTTTGTATGCCTTGCTTGATTTAGATCTAGATATAGAATTTGCATCAATTTCATTTCTCATCATGTTTTGATGGATTTCTCCTAACATGCAGAATTCTTGAATCCACACAGTAAGGTTTTTTTGGTTAGCTTTTTGAAATGGACATTTGCTAGGCTAATCCTTTTATGTTGGAAAAGATCAGTGTGGTTATTCATGAAAATTTCTTCCATGCCCTTATTATTTCTATTTGCTTTTAAGATTTATTTTCATAATTATTTCTTTCTCCAAAGAGTAAACATGAGTAAGTAGATTTTACAAATGAAATATATTCATTCTCATAACTTCCTTAATATGAAGATTCTTATCTTTTCTGTGGGTCACATATTATTATCATATCAATGCATGATCTAAAATGCATGGCTAAAAATTTATTATCTTTTATATTTCAATAGGCTAAGTTTTATTCATTTAAAACAATATAAAAACATTATGAAATATATCAAATTTAACCAACTGCATACCTTTCTGGTTGGTTCTTTCTATTCCTACCTTGTCTCCCTCCCATTAGCTAGGAATATGTCACCTTGATTGAAAAATCCATCAAAGAGTTAATTTCTCTCTTTTTTCTATTGCTTACTTTTCTTTTTTTTCCTTTTGGTGTATCTAATAAAGGTGTTGTATATTATTTTATACTGATTTTGAGATATTGTGGAAATCAAGACCAAAACAAAGCCATTATGTCATCAACTAATGAATAGTGTTTTTCTAGTGACTTTACATTATGAATCTCATAACAATCTTTCTAACCTGGGAGCAAGATTTGGGAGGAAAAGAATTAGTATTCTGATTAACATTAACTCTTCTAACATACCCTTGTAATCTAGGCTATAGATTCATGTTCCAATTGTTGCTTTCGTCTCTTCGCTTGTTATTGCTTTTGCGTTAATATGATATTTTCCTATCCACTTTTCACATTATTACAAGCTTGATCTAGTGATGCAGTCTATTTGTTAATTCTTATTTCACTTCTTGTTTTGGCCATTCATATTCTATAATTTATACAACTTGAAGTTTATATAGCAAAGGACCAATTATACATATAGCCTACCTCCCCTTCTCTTTCTATCTCTCTCATCTTGCAGTGCATATGAATTCATCCACCTGATTGCAGAGCTATTTATTTTCTTAATCATTTTTTTCTCATGCCATTCACCACTGTCCTATATTTTTTCATAAGATGACACATTAATAATCTCTTTTATTCTTCAAAATATTTTTTCCCTGTTTTTTCCTTTCTCTGCTGTATGACTTTTCTATTCATTACTCTGATGCTTTTAATTTCAGATTTAGTTATCTTTATATTTTTCATTTACAGTTTATAACAAGTAATTTTTTTTTATTGTTTTTTATTCATTTTTTATGCACTCTATTCATTAGTTTGCACATTGTTTGCTTTTGTCACTAATGATTCAATGAGACTTTAAGATGTAACCATCACAAAACAGCCTTATGCCACAATATTCTCAGGATGCCTTTGATTTTGCCTAAATGTGCAAATAAAAAAGAGTGATTAAACAGGTCTTGAGTAAAAAAAAAGATTTATCAAAAAATATCTTTCCATCCTCAGCAAATGGGAGGAATCTCAACAATTTGTATTAAAGATGCAAAATTTCTAATAACACCTAAAATAGATTTCTGTTATGTTGATAGGAATTAAGCAAACACACTTAATTCAAAGAAAAAGAAAACTATTCTCCTCTTATTCTTTATTCTTGCTTTATCATTTGCTTTATTTCATTTCTGGTGAATTCATCAACTTTATGTCAATAATCTAATCAACACAACTTACTTTGTTTTTGACCTTCTTGATTGCAAAAAATCATAGCCAATTTTCATCTCAAACACATGATTCCTAATTGAAATTGGACATAGTTGATATTGAATAAAAGAATGATACAAATCAAATATTTCGTTGATTTGCTTGTAGAATCAGACTAAGTTTATTATTAATTTGATTAATAGAGACAGCTGTTTTTTACAAAGATGGAGCTTAGTTTCAGTTCCAAATTTATTTAAACCCTGCATAGTTATATTATTATTTTCACCAGGGGAAAATATGCTACTTGTTGACTCTTCCTTTGGTTGAGTTTATAAAGAAAGATAATTTTCTCTGAAAAAAAAAAAAAAGAAAGAAAGGCTTTGAACACTTTGCTTCATTTTTGAGCTCAGATACCAAAATTTCAATACAAAAAAAAAAAAGAGGAAAGGACAAATATAAGATTCAATTGAATGAATACACACACATACACACACACACACTCACGCACACACATACACACACTTACACACACACAAAAACACACACAACACACAGACACACACACATAACACACACGCACACGCACACACACACACACACACACACACACACACACAACCAGCAGTTATTAAGTTACATTTTCAAAATCCTATTTATATTTCTATAAATATCTTTTGTACTTAAATTTTGTCCCTTTTCAGAACTCAGCCCTAGTTGATCAATACTAATTTTTTGTCAAAGAAGATTAGATGCACTCTTTGATATTATAATTAGATTTTGTACTATAGGTTTTTAGATAAATTACAGAAGTCAGCCTATCTATATTTGTCTATATGTCATTGTTATCACTTTAAGAAAAGTTTATCATGTTTACAAACAAATTATTAATATGCTTTTTAGGTACAAGCCTTACAAGATCTTTTAATTATTTCTCTGCTAAGAGTAGAAATCAGTGTTGGATAGGTTTCTTCATGTTTCCATAAATAGTGTTGCTAACATCTCTCATTGACTTTAGAATGGGATGAAAAAGGGAATGAATGCAAAAACTAATGTAAAAATGTATTTTATTACTTTGAAATCCTTTTATTGAATCTCTACAAGTATGTGTTTATCTAATGCATGCTGTATTTTTCAAATTTTAAATGTGTTCCCGTTCATTGATGCAGTCCAGCTCTTATTCAAAATGTCTTGCTTCCTGAAGGCCTCTGTAGCTTAAAAGTATTCTCTCTCTCTCTCTCTCTCTCTGTCTCTCTCTCTCTGTGT
>JAUEKY010268849.1:0-14857 GCA_031833965.1 Scyllaea pelagica
GTTCAAGATCATACATGGGATCCACCACTACAGAAGGAGGAACATGTAGAAGGATGGAGGAGGATGGAAAGATGGAAGAGGATGACAGTAAAGCACACTTAACAGAAATAGGACCACACCAGTGCTCCCGCCAACCGCCCGCGAAATACAGTTATACTGCTACAGCTAGCACATTTGCCATTAGCACAACCATCGCTGCCACCACCACTAGATGCTGCTCCTCTTCCTCTTCATCTGGCTCTTCCTACTCCTATCACCCCTCTTCTTTTCTTTCTACATTCTCTACAAAACTAAATAAAAATGCAAAACACACTTTAAAACACATAGCAGCAAGCATTACCTGAACTTTGACCTCCATGTGGTCCACCAGGGTTGGGATCTTCTTGTCTTGGGCACGGACAAACAAGGAATAGGAAGGAGTGGTCTCCCTGTCTAATGGCCGCTTGAGGTAAATCTGGCCACGTGCGTTGATTGTGAAGTGGACCGGGTTGTTGGTCTTGGGGGTGTGACCCGGCACCAGACTGTACAGTACAGGGCTCTGGCTGTACGCTCTGGCAGTCACTATCAAGGTCCCAGGCTGGTAGGGGGAAAGAAGGGGAAAAGATGAACAAACACGGATGCAGATCTAGAAATAGAGCAGGCACTGAAATAAAAGTAAGTATACTTAAAAAATAGTCTTCTCATGTGGCACAGAAGCGATGATAGACAAAGCCTTCAGAGAAGCCAAATATTGGAGAATGAAATTTGTTTGCAGGGTCCAAACTCTTGCCTGCCATGACCAATGAATTAGCTTTGGCACTGTACCACTCACCTAATTATTAGCACTTACATAAGAATGATAGTTTGAATGAATTACATGTCTGCCTTTGGATCAGCTTTGCATTTATTGATAGAGTATTCTGTTTTTCTCTTAATGAGGAGAAATGTTCATTCTCCTAAATCTCTTAAGATTTTTGTTTTATATTCTTTTATTTTCATTTTGGCCATTTAAATAATATCATCTATTCATCATGCTTGAATTTTCAAACACTGTCCAATCTTTGTTCTTGTTATTCAATCAGTTTCCCAAAGATCATTTCCTTTTGTGCAGTATAATCAAATGACACAAGTTGTTCTACATTTTCATCTATTTATCAGCCTTGAAGGCTGAAGGCTCATAAACTTCTAATACCAGCTTGTGAAATTCATAATATGCCCTTCCCACTCATTCAAATAAAACATTGGTCACAGATAAAACTAAGGATTTTGTTTTGAGTTTTTGCCTTATTCAGCTTAGTTTTTCCTAAATATCATAAAGTTAATAATCTTTTGATAGTTTCTACCTTTTCTTTCTCGCTGATCAAGAATATTCTTTTGTCATCGGGGAATCTAGGAGGAATAACTTTATCCCCGATGACCAGGATCTCGACTGGTACATGATTCTCAAGTTTTGGATCTCCCTGGTCTTGAGCCTTGACAAAAAACTGGAACACTTTGTCGTCTGGATGAAATAAAAAGAAATTAGGGGAGGAAATGACTCATTAAGCAATGCTTTACTTTTCAAGAACTAATGAAAAATGTAAGCAGTGACTGACAACATCCTGGAACACTTTGTCCTCTGGATCACCAAAAAGAAAAATAATGAGGAGAGAACAAGAGTCATTTAAGGATGAATCCCTTTTACATAAATGTCCATTATGATTCTTATTATCATCGTTATCAATATAAAGATGAGCTTAACAGATCTAGATCATTGGCACAGAGGAAGGCCCTGATGTCACAGATCTCAGAAGCTGCCAAGGTAGCCTGTTTGGATGGCCAGGCAGTGAAAAGGCCCGGAAGGTTGGTCAAGTATGTCATCCTAATAATAAAAGAGTGGAAGCTATCATCAGTTGTTTATAACAAACTTACCCAAGCCGTCCAACGCTGCCTTGGTGCTGATGACACCTGTGTAGCTGTCCACCTGAAACAGGTTATTGATCGACTTGTCCTCACCGGGGTGCAGACTGTAAAAAATTTTGGCATTCACACCTGTGTCCGCATCTTCTGCTTGCACCTGAAAAGTATATCACAATAGAATTCACATTTTTGGACATGTGATTTTGTTCAGAAGACTATGATTAACTATAAAACGCAAAATAGATAATCATAATAAAAATCTGATTAAAAAATGTTTGGTGTCTAAATGGTTCTCAGTTGTTTATTATGGGACTGAACTATTTTCAACCACTAGATAAGTAACAAATTTCAAAGCTCTGGCATGTCAAATACAACTACCCCCCCCCCCCCCCCTTTAAATCTCACAAACTCATAATTCTGGACTTTTCCTAGACCTAAAACACCTGCTATCGGGATTGCTGCTTATTTGTAAGCTGCCTCACAAATTGCATTTATAACTATGACCACTTTCAAAGGATACTTACTTTCACAACATTGGAGCCAATTTTAGACACATTAGCCACATTAGCTTTGTATTCTTCCATCAAAAACTCTGGCACATTGTCATTCTCATCCTTGACTCGAACCACCACACTTGCAAATCCCATTTTCCCACCCTCATCAGTTGCAGAAATCTTGAAACGGTAAAAGTCATTCTCTTCTCTGTCCAACTGTTTCTTGGTGAGAATTTCTCCTGAATATTCAAATACAAAGTGAATGGTGAGTTTCACATATGAAGAAATTGATGCAAAGCAAAACTATCTAGTAACAGAATACTTTTTGCAAGCTTCTCCATAAAATCAATTTGCAATTATTCTGAACATTAAATGTTTTGTAACATAATTGCACAAGGGTGATAAAAAACCCAAAAACTATGATTTTTTTCCCAAACAAAACATCTTTTTAACAAATAGCTGTAAATGGATCATTTAAAAAATGAATTTATAATTGCGGGAAAATACCATTTACAGGAAATTATTTTACAGCAACAATCCAAAAATTATATTACAAGTAGCTTTTCCCCTGTTTTTTTTCTTTTATATCTGAATCTGTCAAGAAACGGCATGGCTCAAACTGTCACCCTGCGTACTCCAGGAGACTTATAAAGAGAAGAAGAACATTGATAAAGCAAGCTTGATCGTCATAGAGGAATCGTAGAAGCAATAACATACCTGAGTCAGCATCAATAGAAAACAGCTCCAACATAGCATCATCCATAATAGAATAAGTCAGCCTTCCAAAATTGCCCCTGTCATCATCACTAGCCCTAGCCGTTATCAAGCTTGTTTCGGCTCCTTCCATCTCCGACACAACTGCATTGTAAACCAGCTTACTGAAAACGGGAGCAAAATGGTTGCTGCTGCGTACGCTGATGGCCACACTTGCAAAGCTAGAGTAGACACCATCGCTGACTGAAACATTCAGGGAGTAACGAGGATTCAAATCTGGTTTCCTTTTCCCAGAGAGTGTTATGATCCCTGTCGATGACTCCATAGCGAAGGCATAATTGGTGTTTCCACCGATGATTTGGTAGTAGAGGTTGTCAGCATCGGAGTCATCTGGGTCGTATGCTGAGACCTTGAAAACAAGCTGCCCTCTCATGGCCAAATCACTGATGTAGCAGTCATAGGAAGGTTGGCTGAAGACTGGGGCATTGTCATTGAGATCCAGGACCTGAAAGGTTTAGATTTGGAAAAATAAGTAGTTAGCTATATTTTATAATGGAAAAACTTCTACTCAAACCAGACGTTTAAAAGTCAAATACGAGAGTTCATGAGCCTTTATCACTCAAAAATATGATGTTTTAATGCTATAGAAGATATTAATCTTTTTAAAAAGAATTGTGTCTTGAGTAAAGAGAAAATTGCAATAGATTTTCAAAGTTTGGCAATGTTCATAAGTTGTGTAAAGAGAAAAGAAAGTCGAATGAATCAGAGATAAATAATTAAAAAAGAAAAGTTCCATAAGAATCATTCACTGACACTATGCAGGTCTTAAATGGGCCATTTTTACAAAGTTAAATTCCAGACTTGTGCAGTAAATCTACTTTTTTCATTGTGAGAGTTGTGTCATTTGAACACTGGTGAATGTGGCAAAATTATGGACAAGTAAAGCTTGGATTTACTCAGTTACATAGTCACAGGAACTTCATCATTTTACCATTAAAAAAACGTATGTTACTATCTGGTGCTCGCTATGCACAAACAATGATTAAGTTACCTTCACAGTGACCAAAGCAGTCCCAGTCAGCACCGGGTTCCCACTGTCCACAGCAACAGCTAGGAACTGGAACTCTGTTTGCCGCTCATGATCCAGCAACATCCTCAGAACAACATCTCCGGTTTCTGATTTCACTTGGAAGTGGTCAACATCTCGATTCTCTGGGTGAACTGGAGCCAGGGAGTAATGCACAAGAGCATTGGGACCGCTGTCACTGTCAGAAGCATTGAGGGTCAGGACTTTGGTGCCGACATTCGTGGATTCTGACAGCATTTGAGTGTAAGATGTACTGACAAACACTGGGTTGTTGTCGTTGGTGTCCTGGTTAAGTGGTGGAGGAAGGAAGAAAAAGGCATAAGGAATTGAATAAAAAATATAAATAGTTCTTGAACAAAAGTAGAGCTGTTCATAAGACCATGCTTGCCTGAGACCAGGGGGCAATGGAATTAACAGTCATATTTATCCCAATTAACTAATCAGCACAAACACTGCTCTCTGTGTAAAAATTCTTTTTTTAAAAAAGAATTTCTAAATAAAACAAGAATGAACTTGAAAGGCTGATGGGAAGAATAACTTTGATGCTTACATGATTTTGGAAATATTTAATGCTGCTATCAAAACGTGAAGAAATGTTTTTCAGCAAACAATTCTAAGCAAATGGAGGTAAAATGAAGAGAAAATAAAGATTTTTAAAAATCTGTGATTTAATTCCCAAACCTACCTCCACTTTAATGTTGACCATGACTTCAGCATAGTTGCCAGAGAAAACATCTGTGGCCCGTACCATCAGAGTATACTCTGCTTTATCTTCATAGTCTAGGTGACCAACCACAGACAAATAGCCTGGAGGATTGAAAAAAATCAAAGAATTAAAGAATGAACAATTTAATAAATCTGAATGGATTTCCTGCCTGAGACAAAAACTTATGTTTTTCCTAGACCAAGAAAATACACATTGCAGCTGACACCTTGGAAAATCCAGCCTTTTCCTAGATTTACCCAAAAGAAAATTCAATCTCCTCTTCAGGTTGATGAAAAGAATCTTATTTGCTTCATATCTAGTATTTCTAAAGCATTACATGGCTTGGTACTACTCTGCTGATATTCTTAATGTTTTGAAGTTGTCAAGTTTTAGGTAGCCTTACGGTTGCTTTTTCATCTCTCATCACAAATCTGTTCATTTAAGAAAACCGAGCATAAAACCTACACCTATGAGTGTTGAAAAATGGGAAAAAAAGAATCATGGGGTAAATTGCTTAATTTGGACAACGCAAGTATTTTGTTAATAATCTACCCCAGTGAACAAAATGGGAAATCGATAAATGGGAACAGACGCTGATAGAGATTAATATTTTTTACCTTTCAATCTAATTAGACGGCACAGCCAAATGAATGCTACAGCATAAATTGCTGTTTTCATGTATTCCAATTCTCTAACACTTGAGTCTTTAATCAAAGAAATCATTGTTATGTACACAGTGCCATTCATTAAAACAACAACAAGCAAACAAGGGTCCATGTATATATCCTACAGTTCATTCATCAAAAATGATCGATAATGAAAAAGAATAGTACAGTGTCAAGAAGAGACAATAGTTTTTTGGAGGAAAATAAGAGCAAAATTCAAAGGGTCAAATTCTAAAATTTGGATTACAACTGTCTACCTTTCCATGCTAATATTCCTTTTTCTTTTCATAGATACGTCATTTCTTGGGATTCAAATACTCTTGAACATCTATTTCAGATAAAGCTAACATAGCTTGCTTGTGTTTTTCTCCAATTATGTCGACTAGTGCAGTTTGTTAAATGTAAAAATAGCTTGGCAGATGATATCCTTATATAAAGTTAAGTTCAATTTCAATCTATTGAAACTTACTTATTTCTCCAGTAGTTGATGATTCAGTGTATTAGGTATCAAATTGGTGTATTTTTTTATTTGTATTGTTATGGTGTGATTTATCAATACCTCTTTAATTCATTTATTGGATAATAAATCTTTTTGATTTACATAAGTTATAACATTTCTTCGCAAATGAAGGGCAAAGATTATGCAATTATTTTGGCAACATTACAATTGAAACAATGAATTGGTAAAAACAATACACAAAGAATGTTCTTGTTTTGACAAGAAAGGATAAAACCAAACTGCTGTAGAAAACAATGATTTTGATGCATGTACTAAGAAGGGCCATTTCTGAGGTTACTCAAGTGAAACCCCCCGGGGCAAAAGGAAAGGAGGTCACCCAAAGCAGACATGGTGAAGAAGCCTGCAACAGGAGCTGTGCATCTCTAGCCTGACATGGGGGCAGGCAACGGCTTACACCAAATACAGAAGGGAATATAGAGGGACTTTTGAGGCCAAATGCTTTCCCAGGAGCAACTTCTGTGGCTTGTTATGAACTAGGATTGGCAACTGTTTTTGTGGTGGAACTTATGGTTGCATTTAATCAAAGCTGATAACGAGATTTATCTAATTAAGGGGGTGCCATCTTTAAAAGCAGTTGCATTTTTAACATGGTGCTTAGCTTAGAAAATTAGAAGGGATGACTGTCTAGATTTTGCACTCTAATTCATCTTACCCATCTTGAAATCAATATTGATAATTCCCAACTGCCTACAATAATGTTATGTGTATTGGTGCAGCACTAGGTATAACTTTCATAAAACAATGGCTTGAATTTTTGCAGAGCTAGAAATTAAGAAAAAATATAATGCTTTAAATCCCAAAGCATTTATGATTTGTATTTTAATTGTTTAAGTAGATTGACCTTAAATGCCTAAAACAGTTAAAAAAAAAATGATATGACCAAATTTCTTCTAGTAAGTATAGCATAACTTTCACAGCTGTGGTTTAATTCCAATTTCCAATACAAAATGACTAAAGGAAAATCTGAATACTCTCCAAGGAAACACAGGCCGCACAGTGCAACCAGTAGCCATGAAAGAGTAACATTTGTGTCAGACACTTTTTTACAATTGAAAATACACCAGGAGCTCGACCCTTTGATTATGTTACCATCTTTAACTTGCCAAAAAATCATTTCATGCACATTTACAAAATACCAAAAGAATAATGATGATAAATAATAAAAAAGGCAAGGCACTTGATTTCCTTGCGTGAAGAAATCATGTGTTTATATTGCTTTATGATATGAAAAGAGTAAAATGAAAAGAAAACAAGCCAAGACGCAAGCTTATTGGAATGCAAGCAAAAAACTTTGCAAGCTGGGTTTTGAAAGCTGCTGAAAGATGTTTTGAAGCATGCTTGGATTGATGCGGATGGATGCTGCAATCAAAGGAACTGGTAAGCATCTTACTAGAGCATAATATTTGAATGAACAATGATAATGATAATAACCATATTAATGATAACAATGAAAAGCGTAATGATAATAATGATGATGATGATGATGATTATGATGATGATAATGATAATGATAATGATAATGATGATGATAATGACATCAATAATAGTGATAATAACAGAACATCTAGCTCAATACTATTTTATAACTCATTGAAATCCTAGTGGTCATTTAATAGGCAGATCCTGGGTAATAAATGAATTTCCTCCAAAATTCATTTTGTCCACCAATATAGTATCAATCGAGAGATATATTAGGATTCATGATACATTGTACTTGGGTATTCAAAGCCCAGTCCCAGTAAAGCTTTGAATTGATCTTTAAGGTAAGAGAGCAGGAACGAAAAATGATTTAGTGATGCAGAACCTGGTCACCAATAGAGGGACAAAATAAGACATTTGTGCAGTAAAATAGATGTCAAATATCTAAAAGACACGACAGGCAATCTCTGAAATACCTCGAGTAAATGAAAAAAAAAAGATGTCAGTGCACGATAGAAATACTCTAAGATAATTCTAGTGAACTAAAAAAAAAAAAAGCTCGGAGTGAATAAAATGCATACTCTGAAGTAAATAAATAAGTCAACACCGAAAAAGAGGATGGCTCTTTAACAACAATATTTCAATTCTTTAAATAGACAAAGTTTGTGAATTATTCCAGGACTATTCTGTGGTTACTGATATTGAAATAGATATGAGAATACATTTTGACATGCAACACTTTTTATCAAACATTGATTCAGTCTTTAGCAATGGCAGTAATGAAATCACTGAGCAGAAAACAAAAACAAAAAATCATAAGAGAAATAAAAAGCAGAGCAAGGCAAAGGAGACAAGTCAACGAATACAAATCAGAATGCATTCATGGAAAGCTTGCAATTGGCTTGAATGGAAACGATCACAAATGTGAAGGGACAAGGAGAGAGAAGAAAGACTATACTCACAAGGACCTCGAGTAGACATGTCTGAAGGCATCAGGGGAAAGTAAACGGATGCAAAAGACAGAGTAAGTTCAGAGTTCAAAGTTTAAAAGTAGAGTAATACCCTCTTGAGAGGAAAGGTCTCACACATTTATTCAGCTCATCAGCATTGAGAAAAAGTGATTGATAGCTTTAAAGTCTTTTTTTCATTTTTTTCTATTATGGAATACCAGTAAGTTTTTAACTTAAATGAAGAGAAGACTCCAATAGACAAGAATATTATTTTTGCTGAAAGTTTTTTCCAGTATAAAAATTCATGTTTAGAAGAATTAATAAAAACTCTTATTTTGTTCAAAGTAAGACAATAGAGTTATTTTCAATCATAGAGAGAGAGCGGGTGAAACAATATTTTCTTTTCCTGTTATTGGAGTGAGACTTTTCATCACATAGAGAGCAAAAATAAAGAAAACAACAGGGGAGTGGTATAGACAAGAGGAAAAGGCAATAATTCCTGAGAATGAAAGCTGCAGATTCCCTGTTATTTTATTGCATGTGTTACAGCTCTATCACAGTACAGCCGGAACACTCCAGAAAATCCACACACTTATGCCAAACACACACGCACAAAGAAAAACTTAGATAACTATGCCTATATAGTTTGTTAGGTAAAGCAGCATTGTCAGTTTTCCTAACTCAGATGTCTTTTTGATTTCCCTCAAACATACTCTAACATTCACCCCCTACCCCTAACCTCCAATTCAGGGAATTACTAAATAAGAAATGAGTAGATGAGCATATAACCAACCATCTATCTTATATGAAAAGATAAATATCAAATGTACCAATTAATAAAGAGCAGAATGAAAGGAAAAGAAGTCAAAAAGACAAAAAAAAAAAAAAAAAAATCTCCCAAAAGTTAAGAATAGAAAATGAATAACCCCCAAAAACATCAAATGTGTGTATTAGCCAAAGGGTTAAATAGCTGAAGGGAAAATATGATGAAAAGAAATTCATATACATAATGTTTCTCAGGATAATTTCCTGTGAAAGCATGATAAAATGAAAAGGCTAGATTTTTTATTTGAATATATTATGTGCTACCAATATAATACATACAATGCATAGAAGCATGAATAATCGTTAAAAGCTTTAAAAAGATTATAAGCTTCAAAGAAATAGTTTCAACAGGTGTAATAAATTCAAAAGAAAAATGGGAAGGTGGTCTGGTCATCCAAAAGCACTATCAAGGAGGCTGTGAAAGTTTTGATTCATTCAGGAACAAATCCTGTTTCAAAAGAACTAACAAATATCAATCCCTGTTCCAGAACCTCCTTCAGCATATCAACATCATAACAGCCAATCCAGTACTGAAACATTTTGTTCCTGGTGGAAAAAAAGCCCAACAATGCTTCCAGAACAAAAGGAAGTAACTCACCAGTGTTGAAGTCCACAGCAAAGTCACCATATTTATCTCCCTTGCTGATAGAGTAGATGAGCTTTTGGCCATAAGGTGACCTTGCCTGCAGGGTGAGGATAGGAGTGTGTGGGGCAGAATTCTCCGGAACACTACCTTCATAGCTTGCAAATTCAAACAGGGGACTTGAGCTATCCAGGATGTGGACGTGGATTGATGCTACTGCCGACATTGGGGGTGAGCCTGGAAGAAAGAGGGGGCAAGGAGTTTCAAAAAGTTGTATTTTTTTTTTAACAGGGTGCTTAACTCGGGACTAAAACATTAGAGGAGATTGTTGTTTTATGAATTTTCTAATCTCATATGCCAAACCCATCAAATAAATCTTTAAATTTCATATTTCTATTAAAAGGAACAATGAATGTTATCAGCAATACCTTTACCAACATTTAATGTACTCTTGTTCAATCACAGGAATATCCTTAATGGAAAACAGACACACATTAAGATAATCTGGCAAGATAACTTATCAGCTTGAAGAATGGTTCAATAGCTAAAAGTAATCCATTATAATCAATTGAAAATGAATGAATTTTTTTTCAGTTTCGAAACCTACCTAAATCCTCTGCAATAACTTTGAGAGTCAATTCCTGGTTATGATCCCTCTCTTGCAGTGCTTTCACTACAATCTCCTGAGTGTATGGATTCATCGCAAATTTGTCCCCCATGGAGTCCACCAGCGTATACTTCAGCTCCGCGTTGTGACCTATATCAGCATCTGTTGCAGTCACCTAAGGTTTTGAAGATAGTGTTAAAATATTGTATAAGCAATCTAATGAATGAATTATTCATTTGATACTTAGATCTTTTCAAGAATTGATTCCATTGGGAACATCTTGAAAACGATTAATTGATAATATGGTGATTACCTTAATATCTTTAAAACCTTAAAAGCAAGACCATAAGCACAGTTAGCCTTGTAAAATATTTCAAGCACTTGATGGTATGATGTGTAGTATCAGAAAACTAATATGAGACTGAGGCAAACTTATTTTTTCTTCACTCTGAACAAGCTTGATTTAAAAAAAAAAAGTAAAATCAAATAAGTAAACCTACTGAGAAGTCAAAAAATAAGAACACAATAAAGCTACTAGAAATAGAAAAAATGTTTTATAAAAATTAGAGTAAATGGATTATCATTTTATAAACAAAATACAGCCATCCAGGACCAACCTTTTGAATTATGTCCCCTTTCTTGGCACTTGTAGAGACTGTGCAGCGATAGGGCAGATTGAGGAACATGGGGCTGTTGTCATTCTCATCCCGGACCGTCACCTCAATCAATGCATGGGCAGACTTCATGTTGGTGTCACTCGGCTCAGCCTGCCAGATAAAAAGTTAAAAACTATTGAGAACCATTTCTCGGACAGAGCATGTCATTCATTCACAGACTGTAAATGGTGTAGAAGAGAAAGTAGGAAAATGGTATGAAACATTACAAAAAATCTAAAACTCAAGAGGAAAAGATAAAAAAGAGTGCCAAAAGAAAGGAATCTCTCTCTGTCTATCTATATATTCATCCATCAAACTTTACAGCGAAGACATAATAGTAGCCTTCAATGAGTATTCCAATGATCCAAAACAATCCTATAAAATTCCTACTTTATTCCTATTGTTGAACTTACCCTGACAACCACAGTGTAGTTGTCCCTCTCCTCTCTATCAAACTGGACACCAGAAGTGGACAGCACACCAGACGTTTGGCCCACCACAAAGAGGTCCAGGTTATTCAGCAGGGTGAAGGTCACATGGGTTCCCAGTGGAAGGTCAATTGGCTGAACAATTACCAGATTCTCTGCTATCACTTTGTTTTCTTCTACAGTTGCCTCGTATCTGAAGAAATAATAAATGCCTTTCAGATGCCATACATGAATGATATCATCAAGCTTTGACTTTGACAAGCTGCGAATTCATCGAGGTTTTGAATCATGAAAATTCTTGTGTTTGATTAGTCCATTTCACTAATAGGATCAAACACCTTTTACGGACTCTTGCATTTTTACCCTGAGTTAATTCTCTAGTTATTCTATTTTCAAGATACCAAAGTGGCACATGCTAGATTCACAGGAAACACTGAACTGCTTTTATTGATGCCGGTATTTTGCATTTCTGAGTTGATTCAATTCTCATATAACTTGGTTTTAAAACAGATGGGAGAAAACAAGGAAAGGTTACAGAATTTAATTAATACTCACTTTGTTTTTCTTTATGGTTAGTATAGGATAATTGCATTATATTTTGTAAGTAAGCACTGTGGGTGGTTGGACTGAATAAAGAATAAGATATAAAAATAGGAGATGTTGATATAAGGGGCAGACTCCAAGGCCACAAACCCACTTAATATTATTTTGCCAAGCTGCAAGCAGAGTCTGCACTTCTAACACCGTGCTAGCACACTGAGAGTGATAGACTTTGTGACATATTAAAAAAAATTGCTTTGAGACTGAATTTTAGTTTTCAAAAACAAGAAAGAATTAAAGAAAATCTTACATAACTGGAGAGAAATTTCCTGCCTGAATGTTGAGCTTGATGAATAATCTCTTCTTATTACAAGCAAGTAAAAGGTTGAAATATACCTGATCCTATCCAACAGTAGCAAATACAGAAATAAAAAAAACAGGAAATTAATCTATGATCTTGATTGGCTCTATATACTTAAAAGAATAATGAACAACACAAAATCTTACATGTCTGTAGAGAACTTGATTCCTGCCTCTGATTCAGATTGGATGGAGATGAGGACATTACAGATGCTGTGGTATATTCCGCTGATGGCTTGTACTAGAAGGCTGTACTCTTTCTTAGCAGGATTGCTTCTGACCATATGAACAATGCCTGTGGTGGTATCAATGCCAAAGACATTTTCCTCATTGCCCGATATGATATTGTAACTGAGAGGGGCATAAGGATTCAAATCTGGATCGTTGGCTATCACTTGTACAACAGAAACATCGGGATAGGTCGGAAGCAAGACTTGGGCTTTGTACGTCTCTTTCTCAAAAGCTGGTGGACAGTCATCAATGTTCTCAACCTCAACAATGACTTTCACATCTTCCTTTGCTTGAAGCGGGGGTTGGCCAGAATCAGAGACTCGTACTGAGAAATTATATGCCTTCTTTGTTTCATAATCCAGCTGGGCTTTAACTCGCAGGGCTCCGGTGTTTGTATCCATTGTGAAGGCCCGAAGAGCTTCAGGGTCAAGGATTGTGTAGACTAGACGGGCATTGTTGTTAGAGTCGCTATCAGTGGCTTGAATGACCAGTGGCTTATTTGACTTATCCAGCACCATGGCGCCGATATTGGAGTTCTCTACCACGTGGCCAGAGTACAGAGGTTTAGGAAACACGGGCCGATTGTCATTTACATCCCTGATGTGAATCATAACATTGGCGGTCTGAGATGCAGAGAGGATATTTGTGGCTGAGATGGTCAAGTTAAAGAAGGTGGTTGTTTCATAGTCAACAGGTTTCAGTGTAGAAATGATACCAGAGTTGGGGTTTATGGTGAAAACACCATAGGAATCCCCGCCAATAATGCTGTAGGTGACGGTGGACAAGCTCTCCGCTGAAACAGAAGCTACTAGGGTGTTGACAGGTTGGTTCTCCTCCAGCTCTGCACTGTATGAGGTCTGGCTAAATCTAGGGGGAGAGTTGGTGGATACGGTCACCCTAACATCAACGACAGTCTCACTGGAAAGTGGAGGATTTCCTTTGTCTGTGGCCTTGACTTTGATTTTGAAGTGAGAGTGAACAGTACTGTCAAGCTCTTTGGCAACAGATATGATTCCCATCTGAGGGTCGAGAGTGAAAGAATTGTCTGCATTCCCTGCAAAGTGACAAAGAATATGTAGATAGTTTATGAATATATAGAAATAGTATTATTGGAATGAATTAAATGGAGTGAAAAGCAGCTCTTAAAAGACAAATAAGTTTGAAGGTAAAAACCTTTCTTCAAAAATAAGATGAGATGAATGGTCTTTGAAGAAAGGAAATGGCTTTGGTCCAGAAACTTGATCAGGTACTTTCTTTAAGACTAATCTAATGGTTTATTCTCTCCTTTCATGGTCAGTTGAATTGAAAGGTTAAAAAAATGGTAATCTGAATGCAGCTTCACAGTGTGTTTGGGGGGCGGAAGTCTTTATATCTTACCTGAAAGAATGGAATAGGTGATCTCAGCATTCTTTCCCTTGTCCCCGTCCATAGCCATCACTTGGACAACAGACGTACCAATTGCCGCCGTCTCATACACCTGACCTTCAAAGGAGTTGGAAAGGAAGCGGGGCTTGTGGTCATTGCTGTCCAGCACCCGGATATCCACTCTGGCAAAGCCTCGCTTGGCGGACACTCCTTGGTCTCTGACCATGACGGTCAGAAGGTGCCGTGTAAGATCCTCGTGGTCCAGGGAACCAGAAATGGAAAGAATGCCTGGGTGGACAGAGGAAAAAAGGAGATTGCATGGAGATGATTGCGATGAGGGCAGACAGTGATGTTAAGACACTGTGCCATACACAAAAGGTATCAGAGAGAAAAAAAATACAAAGTAGACAATCCAGAGCCAGACAGAAAGTCATTGATCAGCAATATGACCAAGACCAAAATCTGGAGACCAGGTTAATGCAGGTTCTGAAAAGAGATGAATGTGATGAACCATGTATCTGATGTCCACAAAGGGGAGAAACTTGGTAAAGCATGATGGGGACTAAGAAAAGAAAGAAGAGAAACTAAGCAACAACAGGAAAATTCGACAGCAAAAATAAGATTGGAATGGAGGACATGTTTGCTGACAAAGGGCTGAGCCGCAAATTTTTAAGAAGATGATGCTGATGATGATAATGATAGAGAGGGGCTGGAGAGAAGGAGACAGAGACAGACAGAGAGAGACACGAACAGAGACAGAGAGAGAGAGAGAGAGAGAGAGAGAGAGAGAGAGAGAGAGAGAGAGAGAGAGAGAGAGACAGGAGGGGGC
>JAUEKY010268960.1:820-14856 GCA_031833965.1 Scyllaea pelagica
GGCGCCCCCCCCCCCCCCCCCCCCCCCATTGTACCACCATTCTTGCATACTGCCTGCTTTTTCTTGAGATATGGTTTGGTGATTATAATAATAACATAAAAGACCATCATGAACAACTCTGGCTATACAGCCATTCTCTTTATAACGCCAGATTACTAGTGGCCCTGTGGTTGGGGGTATAATGAGGTTTCAGCGTACAACATCTTGTCTGGTGTCGTTCTTGCTCACCACCTACAGCTCGGCTTGTAGAAACACAGCTCATCTTATATTCATTGCCCATGCATTCCACACAACCTTTCACATCCATTTATCTTGACGGTTGATTTTTCTCAGTATTTGTTTCTCAGCTGATCTCTCACTCTCAGTGTGTATATCACGTTTGACGCATTCCTGGTTTTTTCATATTGATTTCTCACCTAAATCCCCCTATCATTTGGCATGCAAAGAGAATGTGTGACTGACTGTGTCTCCAAGTTAAAACATTTCATTATGCATTTCATTTTCATTTAAGTTTGAGGTTTCATTGCCCTTTACTGCTCATTCGGGGAGTAGCATAAACTATAAACCTCCCCCTAGTTCAAATTTACACTGAATCTCATTGAAGCGTTGTAGCCGTCATCACATTTGAAAAGGCTGCTCCACTAGATCTGCTACTGCTACCACTACTTTTACTACCACACCCTATGCTTACAACTGATAACAATTGAAATTAGATAATTTATTCGATTCACACAAACTTCACATCATTGGGATATACATATTTCATTCCTTATATTATTTTCATTTCTTGCTTGTAAATTGCCTGTTACTCTACCATTTTTAAAACTTGAATGTTGTGTGTTTGTAGTGGCTAAGCAGCGTATCTTTGTAGATAAGGCTGCAAGTCTAACCTCAGGCTACATAAAAATTTGTTTGACCTCCTTAGATGTACACCTCAATGTGTATTTTCTTTGAGTCATTCAAGGGTAGGCACAGTGGGCTAGCCACCTGCTTGTCTTAATCTCTTGACTCAGAGGTTTTTCTGACTTTTGTTTGATATTAGATTGTGTTAATACTTTTTGACACATTCTGGTGAAAACATTTTGTCGGGGCCCTACACTGCTTTTGAGCAGTATATAGGGTATCTGATAAACAAAACAAAACACATCAAAACTGATTTTGTTCTATTCCTCTGTTTCAAAGTAAACCTAATGTGTTTTATATATGTTCATGGTTTTAAATGACCAAATCATCCTCAAAGTTATCACTCAAAGTGAGTCTGCATTTTGTCACAGTCTTTTACTTTTGTTGGAAACCATTTTGTTATATTTTCATACAAAGAGCCACTCCATCTTGAGTGGAGACTTGACTTAGTTTCTAAGTCTCATAATTTACAGAGGAAAGATTGCCCCAACATCATTATTCTATTGAGCCAGTATACAGCATTGTAGTATAGTAATTTTCTTGCTCGCAACATTTCTCCACAGTCTATTTGGCCCACTTTATGCTGCTCTTGGTAATTCAAGTCAAATGATTGTTTGGTTACTTTGAATGCTAGTTTCTGTAGATTACGGCCCCTCTGTCTCTATTTTGTTTTCTTGATAAGGAATTGGCTTGTTCTGCCTATTGTAGTTTGTTTGTAAAAATTGTATGTTCTTATCATGATAGATGTATTCATTATATCATATTCAAATGGATCAACTAATGAATGATTGTTTGACTCATGTTCAGGTCTTTAAGATTTAACACCTTGCTTCAACACTTAATAGATCATATAACTGGCGGAGCGCTCTGGACATGCTAACATGCTGCAACACAGAGATAAACTGAGGAGTTAACACAGATAACACACCCAATCGCATTATACTGATACTGGGCTAACCAGTCTTAGCACTTTTCCCATAATGCCAAACGCCACGTAGGCAGCTGCTAAAAAACAATTTTTACAACTTAGGCGTGGCATGGCCTGGAATCAAACCCACAACCAACTGGTTATGAGGCAGAGGCTCAGCCACTTGCTCCAACAAAGCCAATGTTCAGGTCTTCGACTTGGTTTATATATACCAAACAATACAATATCACAATAATCAATACCATGTTGATTTTCCAAGGGCGAAAAATTATTTTCACTGCTTTTTATCCAATGTTTTAGACTAGAGACCTGATACCCAAGGAAATTCTCTCAACCATTGTGAAGGACACGCTGAAGCTTTCAGTACTGTCTTTTTCCTTACTGTAAGTAGTCACATTATTAAAGGCTCATGGTGGTTTTAGCAGTAGTTTACTTCATAGTCTCAGTGAAAGATTTTTTGACACTGTCTGACACAAACTTTTAGTACCTAGTATTGCATTGATGATAGCAGAAGATGGCAGACACATTTGAAATTCTAATCTTTTTTTTTTCCTTTTTTTTTTTTTTTTTTGGTGCCCTTGGAAGACACACTTCACAAAAAACTTATGTTTTGAGTATATACAACAGCAGTATTGCAACTATTCTCTAAATATTCTATCGATTACACTTATATGGTGAGAACCATGGGATGGTTTATCTAATTTATATTATCTATTTTTTAAGTATTATCATTCAGGCTAATGAATCATTGGAATTAGATGGAGAATTCATTCATATCAAGATTATGAGAGACTTTGCTGTTAGAAAACTGTTGCTTTGAAGTCCAATTGGGAATTTAATTCATTCTTTAGACAATGAATGACAATGAATGACATTTTCTTTTATATTTTTTTCCGACCATGTGCTTTATTCAATTGCTTTCTTTTTCATTATAGTATCCATTTGTTTTTTTAAAATACTCAGCATGTGCCATGTTGCTATCAATGTAAGGAAAGGTATTAAGTGCTAAGTCTGGGAATATTATGATTGGTCTTTGATTACCCACAGTAGAAAAAAAACGTTTTGGGTATGTCGGTTTTGGAAATGCATGTATATCAATGTATCACATTAAGAATGTGATTTGTGATGATGTTGTTTCTGGTAGGTGGCTAGTTTGATCCAATGCCACGACATACCTAAGTAGTAAAAATTGGTTTTTTAGCAGCTGCTTGCCTGGATTTGGGCATTATGGGAATAGTGCTAAGACTGATTGGCCCTGTGTCAGTATGATGTGACTAGGTGAGATATTTGTATGAGGTCCTCTTTTATCTTCGTGTGGCTGCACATTAAGATGTGTAGAGTGCTCTGCTGGTAATATGAACTATACTGTGGTGAAGTAGGTGTCAAACCACAACATTAGAATGTTTTTTATGTTTGATAACTCATAGTGTATTTGACAATGTTTTGAACTTTTCTCTTCACAGTTATGTTTCACAGACCATTGCAGCTTACAGGAATAAGACCTCAATATGGGAATACACAATCTCTTCAGGTTTGGAGTCTTTTTTTCTTCAAATATTTAAGAGGAAATATCACAAGTCACATTAACTGTCATTCAATTCAATAGGTCTATCAATCCAGAAATTTTAACTTTCCAGAATATCGTTTATAAAATATAACCAAATCTACATATCTATGAATAATTATTCAAAAGAAATAAGCCAAAAAAGCCTAAATCTTAATGCCTATTGTTGATTAGTTTGCCTTGACTTTTACCAGCGTTCCATTGACTCTGCTTTGCAATGTATAGCTGCTAAGGCTACAGCCACATCATAATGCATAGATTCATTTGCTGAATCTGATCTGGTTTTTGCAATCTGGGATTGAAAGGATAAATCAGTACCGTTGTTTGCTTATAAGCTATTCTTTAGATATTTATCTATTTATTCATATTTTTTTTTTTTTGGTTTTAGATTTCTTATGATAGGAAATTATACAATGCCTACAGCCTACATAAAAAGGTTTCTATTTTTTTCTTTTATCTTACTTATTATCATTTCTGAAATTCTTAAAAATTATCATTATTATTGTTAATTATTATCATTATCATTTTAAGCATCATTATCATTATTGATTTATCTTTATTATTATTATTATTGTTGTTATTATCATTATTTTTGTTATTATTGTTGTTGTTGTTGTCATTGTCATTGCCATTGTCGTTGTCGTCATCATCATCATCATCATCATTGATATAATCATCATCAATATTGTTATTGTTATTATCCTAATGTATTTTTTGAAGCACCAAGATCCAAGTAAGGAATTAGGTCTCAGGTTTTAATGGATAACTTAATTTCTAATTTAATATACACTGAAACCTTGTCATACTCATACTGCCAACCATAGAACTATTAAGATTCTGGCGTTATACATATATTGGCGGTACCATATAGCGAGAACTGCTCCTGATGGTCAACAAAGAGACAAGATATTTTGGTGCCTTTAAGATAGTAGTCAATAACACAGCTAGATGCAGAAACAGAAGAAATAGGAGAGTTTGCATGATAATAACATCTTTAAGTTGCAAGTAAATAAATTTCCCAACTGACTGAAAAAGAAAACAACAGCTTTGATGTTTTGGCTTAGCTTTCCGACTTTCCCTGAAAATGAAAAATTAAACCTTAAGATGGAAACCTTCTATAGTCAAAATTCTAGATAAAAGACAGAGACAGTCAATAGAAAAAGAAAATCCCATTTTTCGCTGCCCCTGTTTTTCTATCCACTGCCTCCTGTGTTCACACAAATGCTTATGAAACTCCATCTTTGGTTATTTAAATTTTGTTTTTGGCTGTTGTCATGTCAAATTAGCTGGTACTGACCAGCAGTCTGTCCAGTGTGAGGGATGAAGTGCCCAAGTGGAGTCGTCTCCATTGCAGTATAGGAGTGAAATGAGAGTTAGTCATTTTTGTCCCCTAAGAAACAGAATTAATGTTCAGCACACATCTATTCTTATAATCTTCATTACCGGCTTTGTTGGGGCACTTGGTTGAGGGTCCGCCTTGTAACCAGCAGGTGGCGGGTTTGATTCCCACACCACGATATATCTAAGTCGTAAAAATCAGGTTTTTAGCAGCTGCCCAACTGGCGCTCGACATTATGGGGATAGTGCTCAGACTGGTTGGCCCGGTGTCAGTATAATCTGACTGGGTGAGATATTTGTGTGAGTTCTTTGTAATCTCTGTCTGGCAGCACGTTGACATATCCCAGAAAGAAATCCGCTCTTTCTGAAAAGAGTGCTTATAAATTTGTATTTTTCTTTTGTGAATCAGTCTTCATTTTCATTGTATGCAGTTCACCCTGAGTAGTATAAGCATTGTTTAGTCTGTCTAGAAAAGATGTGTTAACCATTACTATTACCAGATACCAGTGGTGGTCAATAGGTAGAAATAAGCCAATTGATTTATCAGCATCAGCCCACATGTTTGCTTTCTTTTTATGATTATAACGAAGGCATTGAGAATTCTTTTGCTTTTTGCATTTGCACTCAGTGTTGTGGTTTTCCTTCCAACTGTTTCACAGCGATTGGCTTTGGATTTGTGGGCTTTACACATGGCACCTACAAACTTGGCGTCTTCACCTTAGGAGGAGCCGTTATTGGGTAAGTTTGATGGTATCATTGTCCTCTTCATGGATGGAAGCTTAAAGTTTAGGCTGGCACTGTTGTTGGCTTTTTTTCCTTTTTTTTTTTTTTTTTGAAGGAAACACACTTGTCTGCCAGCAAAATGATTGACAATGATCTTTATTCAATTATTTTAGGATATTTTGTCATACAATGCTATCTCGCAGATTATTTGAAATATCATTCAATAGTGGTAGCTTTTTATTTTTTTCCTTTGCTGAGCTTTCCCCCATGGGGCCCTCGTCCAATAAAGACGATACAATCTTTCCATACATTGTTATAGTCCGCATCAAGTCAAGGACTGTGGATGACTTGCTCGTATTTTAAAATCAAATTTCTGGTCTAAAGATCATGTAAATTTTGTGCATGCATGTATTGTACAAATCAAACATAAACTCATTACTTTTTGGTTAAAATTTGAGTCTGAATATTTTGGCAAAAAAAAGACAGTCAGAATTACGTGGATACAGTGAAGAAAACATGTGACCATTACTTGACTCTAATTTCTTTTCTTTCTAAGGGAGGGAAACTTTATTTAGGTACCATTTATGACCCAATTTGTCAAATCAGGTATTAAGTCGCTGGAGCCAAACTGAGAAAATCAAGGTTTTAGGTAATGGGGTCCATTCTAGGGTATTTGGGATATTGGTTGGAACAAAATCTGTGGCCCTCAAATATTCACTTAAAATTGCAGTCATATCACAACAAAATCTTCCATTTAGCATAAAAATGCCTATACTTGAAAATTTTTAATAAAAAGGAATCAAATATTTCTATATTGACTCCCCCTAAGAACCTTAGTATCATGCATAGCAAAGAACCAAAGCCACATGAAACGCACATTGCTAGAAAGCCCACAACTGAAACTGTTCAATCTTATACACGACAAGCAATGATAGGTTTACTACAAATGCTTGTATCTATGGAGTATATAGGACTGAATGTGTTCGTTGCCTAAAACTCTCACACAACTTCAAACGTGTTTTTCTCTAAACTGGGTGTGCTAACTCCATGCACTTCAATCATTGATACCTCAACCGTAAATTGACGGATTTTTATGATTTTGGTATCAAGTTAAAGCTATAGAACTCATTTTTACTGTGGTGCAGATGGTTAGATATGTCAAAATGCGACTTAATACCTGGTTTGAGAAATCGGGTCACATTTAGTGAAACTCCAGACTAGGGGTAGGATTGGTCATTGCATTTACACAAAATAAATTATCACTGATGTCGCTAACAAACTGTAAAGGAACTTAGAGCTGGGTATTGCATTACGGGTCCAATCACCTGGGTGTCATTTCCTGGAGGGGATGAGAGCGCCCTCAAGCAGCCAAGCGACCCGGACCAGGGCTGCTGGTGACTGTGAGGACTCTTGCTGCCAGTGGTCACGGCATCATCCAGAAGTCTAAAACCATTGAAAAAAAAAAATTACACTGAAATACATAATAAAATTTGTCGCCAGACGTATTGAAAAATAATCTGGTAGAGTTACTACTATACTTAGGGATTCATGGCATTCTTAAAACAAGCAACAGATATTTATTCATACAGTACTTTCCTTTGTTGCTGGCAAGGCAGTGTTGTCGTAGCGGACAGGGGTTCAAATCAAGTTTACATACCGCTCTATATTTCTGTTTCTTATCTAAATAGGCATTGTTTTT
This sequence comes from Scyllaea pelagica, assembly GCA_031833965.1. NCBI lineage: Eukaryota > Metazoa > Mollusca > Gastropoda > Nudibranchia > Scyllaeidae > Scyllaea > Scyllaea pelagica. Next base: position 7,976 of record JAUEKY010268960.1, read on the forward strand.
TTTTGGACTCTGCACCACTCTGTAACAACTATTTTCAAAATAGTTCAGTTCGGCTGAATTTCTTTATCTTCATTGAGAGTTTGTGGTTGACACTCACATTTACAAGATCGGCTATGCTTGCCTCCCCTTGTTTCTGTGTTGGTTGACTATAAGTTGTATTTGCCAAAAGAGAAATATCATGGTCTTGTGAGATCTTGCTGTGCAGGCATTCCCACTGTTTGAGTATGCAGAGTCCTCATCAAAGTTCATGTCTACCCCTGAGTTTGAAGTTTACTTTTTTTTTGTGGTGGCGGATAGCTCATTTGGTAAGCATGTTTTCTTCTGCTGGTGGCTAGGCAGTATTGTGGTGTGTTTGGGAAGCTTTACTCAAGTGTTACAAGTGTTTAATCAGCATTTCTAAGGCAATTGAGTTCAGCTTGTTTTTTAATGATCTCACACAGGAAGTAGAGAATGAGTAAAAAATCAGTCTTCAGTGTTTAAAAAAGAAATGAACACAACTCCTCAAAACAAAACAGAATTTCAGGGCATTTAAGGCCAATTTCAGAGTGCTGGGATTAAGCTTTTAAGTTACGTTTTTCACGTTATGGGGTTTTACGCCTGCGTCTACCCAATATAGGTCACATCCCCGGTGGAGCACTCTAGGACATGTTAACGTGCTACCACACACAGATAAATGGAGTACTCACACTAATATCTCACCCAATCACATTATACTGATACCGGGCCAACCAGTCTTAGCACTGTTCCCATAATGCTGAGCGCCAGGCGGGCAGCTGCTAAAAAAACGATTTTTACGACTTAGGTATGTCGTGGTATGGGAATCGAACCCGCCACCTCCAGGTTACGAGGCGGACGCTCAACCAAGTGCGCTAATGAAGCCGGTCAGACATGAGTGGGGAAAGCTGAACAATACCTGCAACCCTATTTCATACCTTTTACCTGGTGCTTATCTATTGGTTTGGAGACAATTCATTGTACAGGTAAAGAGTCCATTTGAATAAAACTAGTATAAATACATATGGTGGTGGTACATAGAATTTTAAAAGAAATCAATGAATAAAAGGATGCAAGCTAGTTTGAGCTGCCCTAGAAAAATTCTTGAAAAAAAGATTTGCAAACATATTTCAAAATGAAAGGGAACAACTAAATTCTAGAGTGGGTGGTAATTTTCTTTCCCTGCACACGTGTGATTCTATCAAGCACAACAAATGTTTCAATACAAGTTCCCAAATAAGTCAATTATGAGCACAACACGGAATAAAAATCCATTTAATTCATGACACTAAGACTGAGAATAGCGATCAAACATATTAAAATATCATCTTTAACAGAAAAGAGAATGATTGAGAATCAGGCAGCATACCTGTGTATAGTTTGTACCAGTGATTGCTCCATCAGCCACAAAGAACAGAGACACCTCACCTGGGGTACATTGAAATAGAAACTGTTAATCAACCTGTTTATAGAGACATGAGGATAGGGCTTATCTTAAGAAACGTGAGGAAAACAAATGCTAGTGATTGAGAGATTATTGTATTCTCTATACCCTGATCTGGATTTGATCATTTGGCCTAGCATGATTTGATAACAAATAGATACCCAGGGTGTCACTGATATGCTGCTGTGAGATGATCAACCATTTCTGTAGGGATAAATCTTCACCCAAAGTACTGGTCAGAAAACCTGAGCACATGCGTTATAATAAGTACAACTTTCTTGTCAGTCCTACTTTCAGCTCTGGTCTCCATCACCAAAAATGGAAATGCATATGCATTCTACTTCATTTCTCTCCAAAAACAAAAGAGTTTTGTACAACAATGAGCGTCAAAGAATACAAAAAACCCGGAATTTTTGAACATTTATGAAACATTACTATATGGCATGAACATATCCACACCAAAGAAGTTTGACATATGTAATGAACACGAAAAAAAGGAAATACTGACCGACCAAAAGCTCTCCTTTACTTTCATTGGCAGGGGAAACGGCTGTGCAGCGGGAGGTGTGTCTGAAAATAGGCAATACATTTCATGAAATAGGTTGTCCTAGTAGTATTTAGTAGGCACCAACTTCAAGACTTTATAAGACATACCACCGGCAGAATGTTCTAAGTAAGTTATAATGCTGCCACATAGAGATAATCAGAGGGCACATGGATAATCTCAATATCTCACCCAGCCATATGATACTTACACAGGGCAATTCAGCTTTAGCTTGGTTCCCATAAGATGGAACAGCTACTAAACTGCCAATTTTTTATATCTTGGGAATGAAAAGGTTAGGGATTGAAACCACGTCTTACAGGCTCTGTGGTAAGCCCTCTGGATTTATCCTAAAAAATGAATTAAATAAACTGTGACTTAACTGCAGCTCTTTAAGCACAATGTAATCACTATGATGTGAAAAACTGCTTTGTATCTCCCATGAACAAAAAGAATATATAGATTGATAAATCATTGCAGGGAAAAAGCCAACTTACAAGATCTTCTCATTCCTGTAGAGCCGGTAGATGAGGGCTGCGGAGTCTGAGATTGCGTGGTCATCTTCAAACAGGAAGATGAGAGGGGGATCTACCTTTTCTGCTTCTGGAAAGAGAAATGGTAGAAAACCAGTAAAACATGAAGATCAACTCATCACTTTGCCCACCAGCCCCTTCCATCGATGTTTTACTTCTATTCCCAGCGTACAAACCCAAGAAAGATTGATTTCTATCTATTCAAGTAACAATCTACTCAAGGTTACAGATATATTGTTCTCTGCTTTACAAAAGACATATTTGAAGCAGAGTCTATATCTAATTTACAAAAGAAATATGGAACTTGAAACAAATTCCTTAATCTTATTTGATATTTTCTCCGATTTAGGTAAATGACAAGCATTCAGGAAGTTATCTATTCACAAGTGAAAATTCAAAAGTGACAACAAAATCTGAAAGCCAACCAAATAATCTGCAAGACCCCACAGGTTTGTCAGTTTATATTTATAATAGAAAACCAAATAAAGTATCAGAACTGGAACTTTACTACATACATTACAGAGCAGAGCTTTTGACAGGATTGTCTTTTTCTGACCGAAAGAATTTGTATCCTGGCTGCTTGCTGGTCAAAGTAAAGACTTGAATTTCCAAGATAAAAGAAAAACTGCCAAATAGGCATATGGGAACTTATCATCCATGATTAGGATACAAATGATGGATATGAATTTGCTTACCTAGTTTAGTCTGATGGTCTTTCACAACGAACCGTTTCTCCACATGTAGGTGGCAGCGCTGCAGCTTCTTTCGGACTCTGCCGGGTCCCTCCGTGGGGTCGAGCTGCCAGCTTTGTGGGTAGGACTCCGGGCTGTACCACACCGCTCTGTGGGCAGAGAAATAAAAATTGAAGGCGCGCATGGTATAATAGTCTGTCACTATACATATTTGCTTGTGGATGTTTATTGAAAGCTGTGTGTGTGCATGGAGCTCAAGATTGATTGAAACTTAAAAGATTAACTCTCATGCATTTCCCAACCAAACTATGCTTTCAATGACAAAACCTCTGATATTAGTGTAGTCTAGTCCTAGACCCCTAAAAACGCTTTGACAGTATCAAGAATAACACTGTCAACCTTTGACTGGTCAAGGGAGAGCTATATCAACAAAACAAAATTCAAATATGGGTGATTAAGCAGCTGTTGCAACCTGGTTTTAAGGAATTTGGGCAACCATGCTAAGACTGGCTGGCTCTGTGTTAGTTAAGAATTTAAAATCAACTGGCTCTGTCAGATCTAGGTCATGACTCTAGCAAGCATTTCTGCGGTCTTTGTTCTTCCTTCTCTTCTTTTTTTTTTTGGTGGGTTTCTCTGGGGTTTGAGCTGGGGGCCGCTAGTTTCAAAGTCAGAGCACGTAGCCACAAGGTTATTGAGACAGCAAGGGACTCCAGTACCTTTCATGTGTCAGGTTCTGCACCATTTCCTGCCACTGCTTCTTCAGCTGAATCTCCGCCGTCATGCCGTTCTTGATGTGCGCAATCAGCTTCTTCCGCTGCTCATTTTTCACCATGGTGACGTCCTGGGTGACTATCATGGCCTGCTCCGTCACTCGCTTCTGGACGGCGTCAAACTTGGTGCTGATTCTTTACAGACGGAGATAAATAAGAAAACAAAGAATTGAATTGGGAATACATTGTGTCCTTCATTAGATGAGTGTGCTGTGCGCTTCAGGGACATCATTGATATGGGCAGCCGGGTGAGATGTGCAGTTTGCACATGGAAATCAATCAATGAGTTTCCAATAGGTGAGAAGAATTTATAGATTCATTATAAAGAATGTTTGTCATTAATTTAACAAAGACATACAAGTATTCATTAAAGTTTCTCCTGAAATGTCTTGCTCTGTTAATGAGTCAACATTCACCGCTTTGAAATAAGTAGCTACCTACAAAAATGGCTTACTGTAAGAACTTCACGTTAAGAGAATCAAAAAAAAGGAAAGACTTTCTTGACATCACAGTTAGAACTAATCAACAAGCTATGCTTCACATAGCCTTGGAATAACCAGCATAACTGATACCTGGCAGTTCCTGTCTCCTGTTTCTGGACATACGCAACAAAGTCTTTGCGGTATCTGGCATCAATCACTTTCTTGTCCTGTAAAAAATGAATGATAATATTTTCATTGTAAAAGTATCAACTTATTAACTTGCAGCATTCTAGCCATTGCCAGCCTTAGTTATTCGTCCCTCCACTCTGATTACTTCTTGTCCATAAATAGTGATTTGCCTTTATGGGAAAATTTATATTTTCATTATGCAAAGATGGCGCTGACCGATTTTGGACTATTCATGAAGATGATTTTATAAACAGATATCCCATGAGAAAAAATATGGAAGGCTTATGAATAAATCACTGGGATATGCAGGCAAATTAAAGCATGGCAAACACATTTCTGATGTTCAAAACAGTATAAATGAATATTGAATAGAAAAGAAAAAAAGTCTCGATCTAATCACTGTGAGAATACCCTATAATGATGTATGATCTACTTTCTTAAATCTCAGATTTGGAAGACAAATTAGACTTATAAAACAAATCATCAATCTGTGACATAAAAATGTATTAAACAAAATATGTATCAACCCTCTACCTTTATGAAGGAAACGGCAAGTGTGATATTCACAATGAATAAATTATTTGTTGACAGCCTGTTAGAATAATGTTTTTGTTTTGTTTTGTTATCAGATTCCCTTTTGTGCCGCCCTATGGACAGTGTGAGGACCCGACATAATGTTTGAAACCAGAATGTTCCAAAAAGACAAAACCAATCTGATATCAAACATCGGAGCCAAGCAGGTGACTAGCCCACTGTGCCCTCTCTTGAAAGACTTAAAGAAAATACACATTGAGGTGTACATCTAAGGAGGTCATACAAATGTTAATGCAGCCTGAGAATGGGCTTGCAGTCTTATCTACAAAGATACACTGCTTAGCCACTACAGGCAATAGAATAGCGCTATCTAGTACAAAATGAACCCTAGAGACAGGACAGAAGTCAGGCCTTACTTCGATCAGGCTGCTGAGTTGGGGCTGCTGCAGGGCTTTGTCGGGGGAGAAGATGGTGAATCGGGCACGGCGCAGGATCTGCATCAGCATGAAGCCAAGTTCGCGCTGGGCGCTGTTGACACAGTCCCTCCAGGAGGAGAGCAGGTTGTACAGGTAGAAGCACAGCTCCATACCCTGCAGGGGTCAAGGGTAAAGGGGCAGGGGTCAAGAGGTAGAGGTTAAGGGGGAGGGGTCAAAGGCGGACAAATAGATTTTGGTTTTAATAAGGACAAAACTTAAGTGTTCATATCTTTTAATAGACTGCATGATCACATCAATGGTGAAACTCTCTAAACAAGTTAACGAGCTGCCACACCACATTGAAATAAAGAGAAGGCACACTCAAATTATCATATTATTCATATATACAAACATCAAAACTAGATCAGCCATTCTCGGCATGGTCATGTAAATAAATATTGATTTAAAAAGAAAAAATTTAAGCCATTAACACCTTTCACCACACTGTGTAGCTCAAATCAATGGTAAAGCTCTCTACACGGGCTAACATGCTGCGACCATATACTGGAGTAAACAGAAGACTGACTAAAATATCTTGCCAAGTCACCTTATATCAAAATTTGACCAGGCATTCTTAGCAAAATCTCTCTACACAGGGTAACATGCTGCCACCACATACTGGAGTAAACAGAAGACTGACTAAAATATCTTGCCAAGTCACTTTATATCAATATTTGACCAGGCATTCTTAGCTCTGATTCAAAATATGACAATCACCTCTCAGTTACCTGTACCACAACTAGACTAGCTAAAACCACAATAAAAAAAAACAAACTGCAGCACTGAATTGTAATTTTGCCCTAAACATTGATAAGGAAATGCTTCTACCTCTCGTCTATTTGCTAACAGCAGAGTCAATAAGACACCATAAGATAAACTTAATTAATCCCCTGAAGAGGAAATCATTTTGTGTTACATCAATACTGCATATATGAATGAATGTAGTATGGATATTAAATTATATTGATATCATAATTGGGCAATTACACATTTACATAACGATGGTCGGCGCATCAAACCTCTTAAGTAGTTAAATTTGTGATTGGTGCGCACAACGGTAGAAAGTTCAAACCTCTCATGTCGGCATAAAAGGTTTTGATGTTACGATTGCAAACCTGGCTACTTGAGAGGCTTCATCCGCCGACCAATGATAACATGTTATAAGTCATAAGTAAGTACACAAATAAACTAGCAAACACCCCTAGGCCGGGGGGGGGGGGGGGGGGGGGGGGGGGGGGGGGGGGGGGGGGGGGGGGGGGGGGGGGGGGGCGGGGGGGGGGGGG
>JAUEKY010269182.1:2179-14848 GCA_031833965.1 Scyllaea pelagica
TTCCATTATTCCCCCCCCCCCCCCCCCCCAAAAAAAAAAAACCCAACAAAACAAAACAAAAAACAACAAACAAACAAACAAACAAACAAAAAAACAACAAGACATGACATTGAAAAATCTAATCCAAAAGTGAACATTCCTCAGAGTATAATGTATTGACTTTTACAAGAAACAAGATTAGCCTGTATTTTCCAGGTTTAAGGATTTCAAGTCTATTTGGAAGAGAATTTTGGAGCAATAGTATCAGAAAAACAACTGGAACGAAAACAAATGGAACTAAGACGTTATTAACAAAGGGCCAAGGGAGATTCTTGATCATGCCATCCAGTCACTAGCACTAGCAACACACAGAATTTGGAATGGGGCAGGCAACTGCAAGACAATCATTACCACTGAGTTGTAAACTAGCTTTCCTGCAATATTGAACCCCATGAATGTAGTATGATTGGTAAATTTTCAATGAACATCCCAGGTTTTCTTAAATTAGGGACAGGAGATAAAGGATTTTGATCACAAATGTGATGGAGGGCTAAAAAACACTGGTGGTCAACACTCCCGTGGGGGGGGGGGGGGGGGTGGTCAAAACTAAACACCCCCCCCCCCCCCAAAAAAAAAACAAAAAAAACAAACTAACAAAACCCCAATAAAAAGTAAAACATCCCTAATAGGGATCAATCAAATATAAATACCACTTTCCCTCTCCAATTCCCACATGATTCCTTTCCATTTGGCAAGATGTTTGAAAAGAATTTGGAATTTGTCTTATTCACGATTTTCTGTTTGTTTCATACTCCTATTAGCTCCAGCTGAAAACTGACCTTCTCCTTGAGCACTCTGCACCAAGATCTCTGTGCCATCAGCAGTCGTGACAATAGTTCCCTCCACTTGGCTGTGAATATCCCCTCCGTCTCCACTGGTAACTAAGGTGATTACATTCTGGAAAAACAAACACATGACAATATGTGATTCAAATAAAAAAAAAGTAAATACATCAACATATTTTATAATAAAAACAACTAGAAGAGCATGCGTAAAACACACTGTTAATCAAATATCAGACATGAAAAAAATACCAGGGTTCCCAGCAAACTATAAAAGTAAAATTCCAGACCTTTTCCTGACACACCAAAGAAAATTCCAGAACCAAAATTCAAAATGTTAGACTCACCACCTGCTTCTTGATGTTTTTCTCCTTCTCTGCTGCATCTCCTTTCTCATCACTTTCCTTCTCCATTGCCTCCATTGTATCCCCCAAGACGACTTTCCTTTTTTTTAGTGCAACAATTTCCTCCTTCACTGCCTTTCTTTTCTCTTCCCTACTTTCTACCTTTAGTTCTCGTTTGGACATCAGAGCTCTATTGTATCTATGATAGGCCAAGGAGCAAGACTGAAGTAGATCTGGAGTTATTTTGAAATTCTTGACTCCATCAATTGAATTGATGTAGTCTTTAACAATCCTCCTTGCCATAAGTGTGTCCTTCCCCATGTTGGTATCTAGGGCTTCTTTGTTGGATGAAAACCCCCTCTCCACACTGGCTTGTCCATGAGAGAGAACAAGCATCTTTTTCACAACTGGTCAAAAAGTCTCAAATACGGAAGAGCCAGAACAGGTTTTGAAATACAGCTCATCAAGGGGCATTGTGCAGTGGTCAAACTCTTGCCATTCTTTGTGAAGCTTGACACTGTCACACAGAAGGTCAAATTCCTCCAAGATGTTGTCAACATCACAGAGCTTGACTAGCTTCAAATCTTTCATCTTAATGACAGAATTCTTAAAATATTCTTTTGACAATTCTGGTGATTCTGTTATCACTCTTGGTGACAGGCACTGCAAGCTTTTCAGAATGGAGTACCTCAAAGGAGATTTTTTCAAAAGGCGACACAAAAATGTCTGCATGAATTTCCTGCATGCCATCTTGAACTCCATTGCATCTCTTTGGGAGCAGCCAGAGGTCGCAGTCAACCCTTCAACCTCTACACCAATTTTTACTTTGGCATACGGCAAAAGGTTCTCTGTGTCATTCATATCAACCTTGAGGTGATCTTTTCCTTCCAAGACTGATGGCTTGACAATTTTTTTCATTATTTTTGGCATCAGGTCACTTAAGTTTTTGTACAGAAATGGTACAAGAGGGTCATCCTTCTGGTAGACAGTTAAGAATGTCTCCAATGGCTTGCACATGTTGGAAAGAAACACTAGCTTAGCCATTAGCAGACGATTGGAAATAATTGAAAATGACTGGGTGCCCAGATTCTTTGTTTTCTTTTCTTTTACAGCTTTCATGTAGGTGTTTAGAGCAGGAAGCATTTTTCTTGCTCTTATAAATACCCGCTGGTTTTCCACCCACCTGTGAGCAAATTTCAAGGGGAAAATCGAGCTACCTGGCAGATCCTTGAAAAGGGAATATAGACAGAATAAAAAGCTGTCTACCTCCCATTCTGTTTCTTAAACAGCAGCACGGTAACTGTTGTGGATTTGCTGCAACCACAGGAGCTAATATTTATCAGGCCATGGTCAAAATCCTGGTTTATTTCCTCAACAAGCTGGTGAAACAACGACCAATTAACGTTTTGCCCATCCATTGACAGCTGCAGGAGATTTCCAAAGTTCACATCTTTCCGCAACTCATTCAGATGTTTCAGAACGTCTTTGGCAGTTGCATGACCCAGCAGATATGGATCCATGAAACGCGTTTTCACATTACCAGCTGACCAAAACCGCACATGCAACATCTAACTGCTTTGACATAGTGCTTTTATTCAAAGACTCATCAAATAATAAACAAATTGGCTCTGATTCCAAGTCCTTGACAAGAATAGATCTTAAATAAGGAGCCAAACCATACACAGTTAAATACATTGATTTAGTCTCTCCAAGAGACAACGAATTAACCACCGGCACATTAGGAAACATTTGGTTCAGATAAAAACAAATGTCCGAGTTTGAATGGAAGGAGTGGTTTTTCAAGGCAGTATGAAGACACCACCAGATTTCTGCCCTCAAGGTGTCCGACTTTGAAGCGAAGGAAGAAATGAAAGGGGTTGAGGAGGTGGAAGCAGACGTACATGGGGTGTCTGTTGTTGCACTGGAAGTAGCAGTAGAAGTAGAAGCTCCCTTTTTGTTGAAGAAAAATGCAATGTCCTTTTTCTCCTTTGTGTGCAAATTGCAAAAGATTTGTGTGCTTAGCACTTTTCATATGAGAGTGCAAAGCAGTCTTTCCCATAGTAGAAATGTCTATGTTTTTCCACACAGCCTACAAACTGCCACACTATTCAACAAATCGTGTCGTTGTATCCATTGCTTATATTCCGGACAGTCCAGCCACATGTCATTGAAAGTGCAACCGTGCAGCATTTTGAATAGCTTAGTTGGGAAACAAACAAAAAGTACCAAATGTAGCAACTTAAAAGAGTCTATCTAGTCAACGTTAGATATTGAAATACTACCTGTTACGCTTGAGGGAGAAATTAAGAAATCACATCGATTGTAACTTCAAGAATCAAGTCCTTCACAGCCGCCACACGCAAAATTAAATAGGTTCCCACATGAAGACCATTCTCAATCCTCGTCAATTTACCGGGAATGTTGAATGGCGAAGAGAGTATAAAATAAAATCTGCAAGTTCCAATTCCAATTTGTATAGAAACCAGCTATAGACGTCTAACTTCTTCAATTGAAAATGCAGGAAGATAATAAATCCAGATCAAGTCTCAAATACGAAAAGACTAATCTAGCAAATCAGTTAACTTAACAAATACTGATGAATTAAATCACAACTCTGCCAAGAATCAAGTCCTTCACAAACGGCACGCACAAAATTCAAAATGGCATCTAGATACTAGTTAGCAAAGACAAAGCCCGTTCTCACGCGTCGAATTTACCGGGAATGATGAATGAATAGATCACTCGCTCGCGCAATGCGCTTGACCGGAAGTTATTTTTATTGTCAAAACTAAGACTCGTACATCCGGGGTCTCGCTTCTTTTTCATTAATTCACTTGCGTTGAATCACGTTCGTTTAATTTACTTCGGCGACTAAAACAGGTCCCGTAAACGAGTAAAAATATATTAATTCCCGACCTTTTCCCGATTTCACGGCAAGAAACCTCGATTCCCGACCTTTTCCAGGTCGGGAATTTCCAAAATAAAATTCCCGACCTTTTCCCGGTTTCCCGACCTGCTGGGAACCCTGAAAACCTCACATTTCTACGGAGATTGAAAAATTACATAACTTAACCCTCACCCAATTGTTCTAATATCAAAGATGATAGAGTTATCAACAATCAAAAGTTGAAACAGATCAAATCTGGAATCTGTCCACTCCATAGTAATAACATGAGGACTCCTATTTTGGTTTAAAAGAAAAGGTAGGTCAATCTACAAGTCATAATCTTGAACATTAAATTGACAAAAAAAAAAAATAAAACGGTGAAAAGAACACTATACACTGTATCAAACATGTCTTTTCATATAAATGTACAGATCTGATAAATAAATCCTGTATTAGCCCTCTGTATATCAAAGCTCAACATATTTTTCACGGGATGATAATAAATCAAGTAAGAGGGTTGGTTTTGCTGCCATTTGAAAAGACAAGATACAATCCAAGAAAAGTATTTACACAAATCAAAACTGATATTGGGGGACACGGTGGCTCAGTGGTCATGGCTCTGGTGCTGAAAACGAAGTGACGCAAGTTCGAATCTGACTTGGGACGAAAAGTCACATAGTTATTTTTATCGCTTAAACCCAAAGAAAAACCCCGTATGCCACTCCCCTGATCCCTACAATATCGGTAGGTGGAATCTAGAGCCTAGTCCTATCGGAGACGAATGGTAAACCCGGAGGTCATGTGTGCACGTTGCACACATTAAAGAACCCTTGGCAGCTGGAAATTGAAAAGAGTAGGCCGCAAGGCCGTTGTCCGGGCAAAATTAAAATCCTACCACTACCACCAAAAAGTCACCTGCTTGGCTTAATGGCATGATCCAGAGAAATTCCTTCCCAAAAAGAGTCGGCCCTACACTGTAATGGCAAAAGGGTACTTGATAATGAAATGATGATGAAAACTGATATTTCCTGCCAGAATTGTTTATAACACTTATGTCCCAGTCCCAGATTGGCTCAATTTGGCCTTCAAATCCCCAGATATGCAATGACACAGGTTCTCTTATTGTGTATTCTGTCCTCCTTCCTCGTTTTCTTTATTCATTCTGGGAATATTTCATCTTTTCTTTTCACATCATAGTTGGCAGTGGCATCAAGGCTTCTGGACCAAACGTGCCTTCAAAGTGCTTGACATACTGCTCACAGTGCTCCCCTGTTGATAAAAAAGTTGAAGGGAGTGAAACTACAAATTACTTCAGTACTGATAAACAACAATTTCATAATTTATGATTGAAAAAAAACACTCTGGCTAAAAAGTGTATCCAACCAACAGCTCTTACAACAATCAAACCGACAGAAAAAAGATATTATCAATAGCACGGATGTGAATGAAGAATTGAAAAAAATCTGCTCACCAGTTTGAAATCTAGGATTTGCCCTGAGTCTTTGATTTCTTTGTTCAAAAAACTTGAATACAGTGTAGAAAATAAGCTTGTCATTTGTGTTCAGAGCGGCCTCTAGAAACTTTCGAGATGAAGCTGTGTCAACAATGCCCACACTTCGTATAAACCTGAAAATAGAATTTAGAAATCAGGCTTTCTATTGTAGGTTTTGACTTCATAATCAAATAGATGCATATGACTCAAAGCAAAGCTACTACTTAGTTCTCCCCCTTTCCCTTTCAGCGAATCATTTAAAGCAATATATTGGACAAGTTGAACAAAAACTCAATATCAACCTATAGATAACATGCAATTCAACTATTCAACAATACATTTACCTCAGCGCTGGCAAAAGTTGATGTTTGGATAACAAAACTTCAATGATTTCTTCGTTGGCAGTTTGAATTCTCTGAAAGAGGGGAAAAAATAAAAATAAAACACTTATAAATAGCATGGCATATTTTTTTTTCTTTTGGTTGATATTTCTAGTTTTTTTTCCTTTTCTTCGTTAATGCTACCATTCAAATCTGCATGTCACATTAAGAAAATCTATTGGAAAATAGATTTCATACCTTTCAACTCTATTAGTTTAAATGTCTCTTCTCTATTCAGCATTCATCTGGTTAGTGGATCTGAAAGCTGTGGTTCCATAGACCTGACCCTGGGCCGCAGGGCTGGAAGAGGCAACTTACCTTTAACATATCCAGGGCCAGCTGATGGGCAGGCGGATACACAGACTCCAGCGACAGCATCAGGCAAGCCTAGGGAAAGAAATGCAAGACTTGTACAGTAAAACGCCAAACAAGAGCATTTACATAGTGCAATATCCCCTAGATGTGCTCAATGTGCTTTACAAGGGGTCACAACCCAACAGCAATAGGAAAAACATCATAGCACAAACATGCAACCTGCTATATGGTAGTAAACATTATTTTGAACAAGGACATCACTGTTAACAACTAGGTACTCATATACACCTAAGTGGAGTAGAAAAAAAATTGAATGTGAGTAAAGAACTTTTTACCAGGACTTAACTTTGCACCATTACTGGACCTGAACATACAAGGGTATGATCATCACCAGACCACAGAGCCACACTAAATCGAGCATCAATATAATCTCTTCCAATATGATAAAACTACTTTTAGATAGACAGCAAATAACTACAAAAGGTATAAAAGCATTTCTTTACAGTAGGCTGATCACCTCCCTGGCTTAATGACATGATCCAGAGAAATTCCGTCTCATGAAGAGTAGGCCCTACTCTATTATAGTAAAAATAGTACTGGATAATAAAATTAAATGAATAAAACATTCAAATTCTCCAGACCCTACCAGAGGCTTGGAATCACTGAGTACATGGTATTGCAGGAACTGATGCAGCTGATAAAAACAGTTGTTCTGGACCAAGATGTTGATGATCAACTCGTACAGGTAATGCTGTGAAAAGGAGAGGAGAAAAGGATGAGAGAAGGTGGTAGGAAAGGTATAAAGGGGAAGAGGAGCAGCTTGGGAGAGGGGGAGAGGAATGGAACAGATAATGCTGTGGAAAGGAGAGGAGAAAAGGATGTGAGAAGGTGGAAGGAAGGGTGTAAATGTGATAGGGGCAGCTTGGGAGAGAGGAGGGGGGGAATGGAACAGATAATGCTGTGGAAAGGAGAGGAAAAAAGAGCGAGAAAGGTGGTGGGAAAGGTTAAAGGTGATAGGGGGGCAGCTTGGGAGAGGGGAAGAGGAATGGAAGAAAATTGTCTATATTAGAAAAGAATAGAACTAAGGTTATGGTGCAATTACAACGAAATATCCCTACAATGTTGAATAAAGCAAAGGATATTTCCCCTTAGTTTTTTACATTTGATTTCAAGATGATCGAAGATTATGTTCATCATTGAATCTAACTTCAATTTTCACTAAATGCTCAGAGATAAATGGAGCACTCACACGAATATCTTACCCAGTCACATCACACTGACACCAGGCTGAGGCCAGGTGGGCAGCTGCTAAAAAACTTATTTTTACGACTTAGGTATGTCGTGGCGTGAGATCCAACCTGCTACTACTGGTTACAAGGCAGGCGCTCAACCAAGTGCGGCAAAAAAGCCGGTGTGAGTGGGTGGGGTATGTGTATGTGTGTATAATTGTATGTGTTCATTTCTATCACTATCATCAATGCTCTGAATTAGAAAACCATAACTAAGAAGAATTAACTTTTGTAGAAGAAGATGCCACTTACTTGCACTGGAATGCTGAAGTGGTTGAGAGACCGGATGTACTCAATCAACACCCCCACCATGAACTTGTGCTTTATATCCTGCCACAGATTAAGACAAATAAAAAGCTTGGGTAAAATAATGAGAGAAACTATAACTAAACCAAATTAATAATGTAAAAAAAAAAATCTCTGAAAATCCAAATCTTCTCTCTCCTCCAACCTAAAAAAAATAGCTATAATATAATATGCCAACGAAATAAAATCAAAATAAGTCCAAGGTGCGTGTGTGTGTGTGTGTGTGTGTGTGTGTTTGTTTGTTTATGAGAGGGTGGTGGGGACTGTAGAAAACCAGAACAAAAATAAGTTAATGAAAAGATGAATGGGTAGGTCAACATGGAATTGAACAAATTAACAGAGCCATTGAATCATCATAATAATTGATTTGAATTGGATATAAGTCATTGCGGAATCTAAAATGATCTGACTGATCCAACAGAGTTAATTAACTTTGTTATAGTTATAATTTGGTAATCAATCATCTTCTGTTGTAAAATAATCTTATAAATGAGAATTTTACCCATTTCTTACCTTGTAATCTTCAAAGATAGAAAATACATTGGTAAACATATCAGACTGATCCACAACCACTTTTGGAAGTAAAACTTTTGAAGGGCTCTCTCCTGCCTGGAAATTAGATAGCAAATGTCTCTACTTCAGGACAAAATCTGATAATTCTCTTTATGACGACATAAAAATAAAAGGAGCACCTGAGGAGTCCAATAAAAGCAAGCTGACCACATCTACTTCGGGCAAAGGACAAATCGATTGCCTAAATTCTTTAAAATATCCATCTTTAAGTTGCTTACTGTTCTTCAAGCTATCTCAGAATGTGATAATGTACATACAATTATTCCTGAAGCATTTCAAATACATATTCTATCACTTCATAAGTCTGTGTAATGCTAATCCAAAAATCTCATTGTTTAAGACTTATAACAAAGAAAAGAGTAAGGCCTATAATCATTCATGACAGTAAAATGTGAAGGCTAGGGACTTTCAAGATTTGGAAAAATTCTATGAATAAGAAATCATTTAGAACCACCCCCCCCCAACTCATAAAGAAGTGCTCAACACAGATTATTTCCAATTTCTCTTTAAAAGTACAAAAGTATGTTATTTGCATGGAGACATTGTACTTTGATAATTCATGTCCAGTCAATTATTCCCTTCTTTCTTCTTACAATGAGTACCTGTCAATGTCAAGCTGTACCAGTGCAGATAAACTTTCTCCACCAGGCCTGATGATGACTTTGTTTCTGTGTTCTCTTGAAACCAACATCTTTCTTTCCTATTATATCCTACAATGCTTTGTGTCTCTCACCACATTTACTTAGCTCTACTTCTAGAACAGTTTCCCTTGCTGTCGACCTGTCCTATCCTTTGAAGTATTCTTTCCACACTAACAAGTTAATAAAAGAAATTAAACACCCAAGTTATATGCCCACTGCAACTGTTTATAGGCTGGATCACAGGCAGAATGCTCTGAAAAACTCAATATGCTGCTTCAAACAATGAGCTCATTTTAATGTCTCGCCCCCTCACCAGCCAATCAGTCTTAGCATTCTTTCCCATCATGTCTAATGTCAGACGGGTTTGCTGCTAAATTGCTTATTTTTACGCCTTATGTTGCACAAATCCTGGTAAGATCTTTGAGTCACCTTAACTCATGATATTCTTACTGTCCAGACTTTCCATTTTGACATGTACCCTTATTTTAAAGGTTCTTTATTTTTAACTCTTTTAGTTAACTAATGGTTCTTCATCTCAAGAAATTCATGTGACTGATAGTCTACTATTTAGCCAATTATCTACCACTCTACTTTTCATATCCATTCATACTGACCAAGATTGATACCTCTGCATCCAAATAGTTTTTGTAGTTGAGGTTCAGCAGATCGTAGACCTTGGCTAGAGAGGCCAGACTGGCTTGGGACCCTGGCACCAACATTTGAGCGCACACAGACAGAATGACATTCTTGCTTTCTGATCGGTACAAGAGAAACTGGATAAGACGGTCCTGTGGGTCAAATAAAACAAGAGTTGAAAAATAATTATATAGAAAAAAACAACCACAAAACAAGTGAAGAATAAAAACTGTTAAGAAAGTTGAAAGCCAACATTTGAGCACACACATACAGAATGACATTCTTGCTTTCTGATCGGTACAAAAGAAACTGGATAAGACGGTCCTGTGGGTCAAATAAAACAAGAGTTGAAAAATAATTATATATAAAAAAACAACCCCAAAACAAGTGAAGAATAAAAACTGTTAAGAAAGTTGAAAGTTTTATTCTATATTGGTTTGATCCAGTAAGTGATGACAGTATTTCCTCTCAGTGTTACAAGAGGTACAGAAATAAAACAGCACATATATGTAAGAAGACGGCAAAAGCCTTTATCAATTCAAATTACATTTTAGGTTAGCCAAAAACAATACACAGAAAAAATTAAGTCAGAACAGAGAAAAGAAGAGACCAGTGATATGATATAATCATAACTCACAATGAAAAATGAGTTTTCTCATCTTAAGTCCATGTTAATTTCTTTAAATTTCTTTTTTCATCTATAATTCATACCCAATGTTTTCATTCATTAAAAAAAAAAGAGAGAAAGTCTGCAAATTCTAAGATAAATTCATTTACTGACTCTTGCGAAAAGGCAACTCAGGAATAATCTCCCTTAAAGATTCTTTGCAGTTTAAGCTTAGATTGATCTGACAGTGATTTAAATACTTTTTCAAGAGACTTGCCTTATCAGGAATCATGGTGACCAGAGGACTCAGACAGACTTCCAGGGTCCACAGGCAGCCTGCCGACACAATAGAGACCACACACAAGTTAGAGGAATCATAAAACATACGGCAGGGAGATCTATGGAAAAAAATGGTTTTACAAGATCACTGCACCATAAAAACTATCTTTATTAGGTTTTTGTTTTTGTTTATCAGGTTCCCTGTAGTACCGACCAAAGCCAGTGTAGGGTTTATTAGGCAGGGAGAGAAAACCAAATTATAAGGACACTGCAAAATAAAAATCTCTCTCTGCAAAAGGCATACTATGATTGTTGAAAAAAAAGGGGGGATGCCTTTACACCAAAGAGTGATCATATGACAAATTTATCTCATAGCATTTGTTTGCGACTTTTAAGAGTATGTATTACAATTAACTTTTCTAAGTGGCCAAAATTTAGCACAGACGCTATTCTAATTCAATACATGCAATTGTAATTTACAAATTGAATACAAATATCAAATATAAAATACCCAAATTGATAAAAAGAAACATGATAAATCAATCTTAAAATATACATAAACAACATGCATCAAATAGTTCTCTGTCTCATAGATTAGTGTGAAATTGGAGTTTCAGCATCTATTACCTACCAAGCTTAGCATCAATGACAATGTCTGGCTGGAAAACAATCCAGTTGGCAGAATCTGAACAAGTTAAAGATTCACCTTTTGATTGTTGCCCTCTCAAATAGGGAAAAAATCTAGACTTAATTATCTCTGCAATTCCAAATGACTTTGAATCTGATTTAAACCAAAATGCTTAATCCAGCGGGTGAAACTGCGTGATTCAATAACCAATAACCATTTTTTAAAT
This sequence comes from Scyllaea pelagica, assembly GCA_031833965.1. Lineage (NCBI taxonomy): Eukaryota > Metazoa > Mollusca > Gastropoda > Nudibranchia > Scyllaeidae > Scyllaea > Scyllaea pelagica. The sequence goes on from JAUEKY010269182.1 coordinate 13,604, forward strand.
GCATTAAAAACCATTGTAAAGATATTTATAAAACATAGAAAAATTTTGTTGTCTTATAATATTTCACAAAAGGATACAGAGCTCACAGTTGTATGCTGTTTTGTCTGTGCCAGCTTGCATGTTAATGGCTGTGGAAATATAGCATAACATGTTTGACTTATTGTTCCTTAAAAAAGATCAGATTGCACAAGGCCAGGATAAGGGACTGTAAAATGGAATTATCTTTCACAATCTTTAAGAAAGAAAAAGAAATAATAAGCGTGCAATCATAGATAACATTTATGTAAAAAAGACAGCAACTAACCTCTCTCTCTCTCTCTCTCTCTCTCTCTCTCTCTCTCTCTCTCTCTCTCTCTCTCTATCTCTCTCTCTCACACACACACACACATACACACACGCACACACACACACACACACACACACTCACTTACTACACACAAACGCACTCACAATTGAACACACAATCGGCCACACTTTTTCAACACACTTACTGAAGCATGTGTGCACAATCACAATAGACTTGACTTTTTTCGGGGCTAATTCACCCTGATTTTCTCGGGAAACATCAACAAATCATACACTAGGAAGTGTTCACCATCGGATTTGTCCAAACTTTTCACTCTTATTGTCTTATTCTGCAACAAAATACCCCCCCCCCCCCCTCCCCATTAAAAAGCCAAACTCGGAAGGAATAATTACTATTCTGCTAACAAAGTGTAAAAGAATGCAATCATTGAGCGCAGTAAGGTCAAAAACACGAAATTCATATTGGCTGTAAATACACAGGGACGAATCCATGGGAACTACAAAAAATCGATATCCGCAGATCATTGCAGAATTACCATACATTTATTAAGATCTAGACAATTTTTTCGAGAATTATCAACAGTACCAAAGCTTGATTGGATGACGCAAATGAAGAATGCGACGGAATGGTAATTACAATATTGCAAAACATCAAGCATATGCAGTGTGGCGGACAGAAACACGACAAAATTCCGACACATTTTTCTGGTCTGGCGGGGACCCTGAGACAGTGTATCCAACCCTTGGAATTTTCAAACCACGACTAGGCTTTTGTTTCTTTTTTACCTCTATCTATCACCTCGTGGACGGGTTGATCAGAGAAATTTCAATAACGCATGCCAAGGTCAAGAAAAGTTCGGCAAGTGTTCTTTCTCTCTCTCTCTCTCTCTCTCTCTCTCTCTCTCTCTCTCTCTCTCTCTCTCTCTCTCTCTGTCTCTC
>JAUEKY010269293.1:0-10637 GCA_031833965.1 Scyllaea pelagica
TCTCTCTCTCTATCTATCTATCTATCTATCTATCTATCTATCTATCTATCTATTGCTCTCCCCCAGTCCCCCTCTCACCTACCCCAATCTCTCTCTTTTACTATTATACAGTATTTGCGCAAATTCATATTTATTTATTCTCTTTTCATTGTCTAGGTCTGCTACGACGTGGAAAACCTTCATAAAGCCTTAATTCAGTTTTAAAGATAACATTGTCTCTCTTTTTATTAACATATCATGTGCAATATCCTGAAATTTTATCTTATCTAATATACTTTTGTCACCCTTTTCTTGAATGATGTGCTTGTTCATGTCTTGTGATTTCAGTTTCAGCCCATCTCAAGAATTTTATAACAATCTTACTGTCTATAGTTTATATACCCATTTTCTCCGCCATCAAGTACCCTATCCATTATTTGCTACAAGGATCAACGTTGAGTGATTAGGCAGTTTTAAGTATCATATATAGTTTCAGTTCACTCTATTTGATGGAAACAATATGCCCCTAGATGGCTCTGCTATCATCTCCCTTTCCTTTGTGTTCAAAAGATCTCTGTTGTTAGACTTTTCGAGTATAGGCTGTCTAACACTAAGCTATACATGAATAGCAATATTATGAAGCACGACTGGGTTGATAATTGATCAAAAGTGATATAGATAGATAGATAGATATATAGATAGATAGATGGATGGATAGATAGATAGATAGATAGGTAGGTAGATAGATAGATAGATAGATAGAGATACACACCTGATGCAAGATAAGAATCATAATTTATTGCATATTCTGTAGATACTGTTATCATAAATGTAGTTATGAGTTACATAAAACATCATCATCACGCGTGTATTGTGAATAAAGATTTCAAAAGACCTTCCAAAAAATGACATCTCGTTCAACTTGTTTTCCAATTTAATCCCCAGTCTATTAACTGGCCGTTGTCTTAGTTGATTGTTTTTATCTGCTAAGTGCTTATGAATTCATGACAACCAGTGCTGTGGCTCAACAGGTAGAGCATTCACATCGGAACCAGGTCAGTAGGTCGTGGGTTCAGCCAGGCTGTGACATGCATAAGTCGTAAAATCGGCTTTTTAGCAGCTGCCTGCTTTGCGACTGCTTTTATGGGAACAATGCTAAGACTGGTTGGTCCGGTGTTATAAGTAAAATATAATTGGAGGAGATATGTGTTTATTCCGCCATTTATCTCTATGTGGCAGCACGTTAACACGTTGAGAGTGACCCGCCATTGATATGACCAATCAAGTGTTGAAACAGGGTATTAAAACTTAACCTTAACGTTTAAAAAAAAGTAGAGCACAATATCCACTAAACGTGCTCAAAGCGCTTTACAAGGGGTCCCCAACCAATTGCCACAAGAAACAAATAGGACAAGACAAACAGTTTGCTCAGCGCAAGTACATTTTTTTTCGGACAGGGACAAAGCTATTAACGGCCAGGCACTGGTTTAAACCTGAGTGGAGTAGGAAAATTTGAGTAAAGAGTCTTTTCCAATGACTCAACTTTGCGTCGTCTCCGACGGGTGAATCGAACCCAATATCTCACGACCACAAGCCCAAAGAGTCAACCACAAAGCCGCACGAATATCGAATCCATATTTGAACCCCTTTGTTTCCTTCATTCCTTAGAAAGTGACATCACAGAGATGGTTTACATCATTCTAAAGCATAATACGCACACAAAACGCCCCCCAACCCCCAAAACCCCCCAAAAAACAAACAAACAATAAACAATAGTATTGTTGGGCTTAAACCAATGAGTATAATATAATAGTTGACCATCTTTGCTTAAACTGAGCAGAGCCGATTGTAATGAGTAGTAATGACCCACAACGGTCTTCGCAGAATGAGTGCAAATAAAAATGAAGTGTTTGAAAGTGTGGGCAAGAATGATATTATATTTGTGTTTGAACGCATGTGCGTGTGTGCGTGCGCGCACCTGTGTGTGATTCTTTATAGTGGCAATGAGATAATGGGTCTGCAGTCTGCATAGTACAATAGATAAAGAAGACTTGTAATAATATTCTCTTTCATTCAAGCTCTTTTCGGAGGGCAAGAAGGCCCCCCTCTTGAGAAAGTACTCCTACAAAAAGGAAATGATTGGGCATAATATTATGACAAACCATTGCGGCAACAAATTTTGGTACCGTCCAAAACAGCCTCTCTTAAACATTTTTCTTGTTACATACCAGAATATTTGGCTGTTCATAAAACCTTCGGGCTATAAAAACAAAAAGCATGTGATTAATTGTCAATTTTGCTATTTTATACTATAAGAAAATTAGCAACAGGTAACATTTGAGCTTAGATTAGATACTATGTTCAATCAAAAAAATATCTAACCTAATTTCCTTGCCTCGAGGAAGTTATGGGTGTGCTGTTTGATTCACGATATTTGGCACATTCGATGTTCGATTTAAATGTAGACTTTTTTAATGACGTCATTGAAATTAGCGATGAAGATAATTTTGCTTGTGAGGATTTTTGTACTGTATTCAAGAATCATAGTGACACATCTATTATTAATTGACGGTGGCAAAAAATGGAGCCACGCTAATCGAGCATTTCAACACCACCAATTATAATGAAAATTGGGATACGGGTGTATTTTTTCATGAAGATTTGAGTGGGAACATTAACTCTACGAAAAAGGCCAATGTTTAGATTAGAAGCTAGAATTCTTAAATGTATTTCTAAAGACGTCGAAATGGCTAATGCGAACCACTTCCTTTCCGAAGCAAGGCGTTCAGCAGATGTTTTTTCAAGACTCCCGTCTTATTTTGTGCGCAAACATGAAAAAAAACCCAAAAAAACCCTGTACTTTCTCATCCGCGAGTTCGCGGGGTTATCAGCTAGTATAAGATGATACAAGGGTACCAGTGTGGCAGATGTTGTGCCAAATCCTCTTTTTCCAGGGTCGGGGGAGGAGTAAGACTGGAAGTTGCCTAGCAGTAGCAGTGAAGTAGCAGTGACAAAATTGTTTGGCAGTATGGCGAATTTTGGCGTCTTTGTTAATGAGGTTGTTCTAGATCCCCCTAAAGTGTCACATGATACGGGAAGCCCATGTCGACAGCAATAAACAAACATGGCCAGACTTCCATGACTGCAGCTCCCAAAAACCTCAAAAGAAGCTGAGTTAAAGGTTGTTGGTTTTTAAGATGCACCTATCTCCTAAAAAAGTTTGCTGGTGCACACATTATGGTGGCAATCAATCATGCTAATAGTATCATCAAGTGAAACGTAGACTGGTATCTAAGAAAACACAAGTGATGGGACGTCAAGGTCTAAATCTATTGCCGACCATCTGACTTTAGTTTTCTTGGATGAGGATCCCCTCTCATGTGACTAATGAGGGAAATCTAGAACAACCTCATTGGCACTGTAATAATATACAGTATCACGCAAACTTGAAGTCAAAGGCCGCTGAAACTTTCCAGTTTGCTTTGCATCACTTCATTATGTGGACGTAGATTGACCGTAGAATGAATTGCTTCAGAATAGCTCTTCACTTCACTAGGATCATCACTGCAGTAATACACGTCTGCAATTCTGCTAGACTAGTACTTCTTCATTCATCAGACGTTTTCCATGGTAAAACTAGGTCGATTTCGCACTTAACTAGCCTGTGAAATGTATTTTTCAAGCAAAATTCTTAACTTGGCAGATTCTTTTTTTATAATCCGATTGGTGATACAGCAATAATGGACGAATGAAAAAAATCCCAATTGTGTGGTAGGTTAAACGTCCTAATTCAACTCTTCATATATTCATATCACCGACGGACCGCTCTAGATATGTTGACGTGCTGCCACACAGAGATAAACGGAGGACTCAACACGAATATCTCACCCAGTCAATTATACTTTTACTGACACTGAGCCATACAATCTTACAACTCCAATCGGTCAGCTGCTGCTAAGAACCGATTTTTACAACTTGGGTATGTCAGTTACAAGGCGGACGCTCAAACAACTGAGCCAACGACACTGGTCTGGACGATTGCTTTACAGAGGAATTCATCTTTTCGTCATGTACTCTATTTCAAGGTGCATCTAAAAGCCTCACACTCACACCCTTAGTGCTTTCATAGTACAGTGCAACCTTGCTATAACGACATCGTCAGTACCAAAAAAAATGTCGTTATAGAGGGACAGCATTACAGTGAGGGGGGAGGGTCCTTGTGTAATTTTCCATTTCCCTCAGTACATAGTTTATCCCGGCGGGGGACCGGCACGTATTCATTTGCTTATAAGTGCAAATATGACTAGCCATTGGCTGAAAAAGAAATGTTTTCATTGGCTATCGGAAAGGACCAATACAGGCGCATCATTCGTTCATTATTGGTCTAACACCATATTGCTTTCAATCGGTTACATATTATAATTATAAGAACTAGGCAAATTTTTTTGTAGAAAAACACCGTGGGGGCCACGGTGGCTCAGTGGTCATGGCTCAGGCGCTGAAAACGAAGTGATGCGGGTTTGAGTCAGACTTGGGACGAAAAATCACATAGTGATTTTTATTGTTAAAACCCCAAGAAAACCCCTGTATGCCACTTCCCTGATCCCTACAACATCGGTAGGTGGGCTCTAGAGCCTAGTCCTATCAGAGACAGACGATTTACCTGGAAGTCCCATGTGTACGTTGCCCACATTATAGAACTAAGAACCCTTGCCAGTTGGAAATTGAAAAGAGTAGGCCAAAAGGCCGCTGTCTGGGCAAAATTGAAATCCTACCACTACCACCAAAAGGTCACGGTGGGCTGATCACCTCCTTGGCTTAATGGCATGATCCAGAGAAATTCCTTCTCAACAAGAGCCGCCCTACACTGTAATGGTAATAGGGTACTTGATAATGAAATGAAATGATGAGAAAAACACCTTGCAGTTTCATCAGACTGGGAATTTCAATGCCACTATTCAGGAGTTTTGCTAAATTGTGCGGCGCTATAGAGAGCTGTTTATCCCTAATTACTAATAATATAGGGACCACAGTACCATTCAGGGAATGTCGCTATAATGAATGTCGTTATAGCGAGGTTGCACTGTATCACTTACATTTACAGTAACTTACAGGCTTGACAGTACCCACAGAAGATGATGCAGACCTCCCAACTCAACAAATCAACCTGCATTTTGAAAGACTTTGCAAGTTAATACTCCACATATTTTTGGCGTTCAGAGTAGATTCTAAAAGCCATACTTTTTTTTCAAATGTCTTGAAATAATAGAGAAAAGAGAACAAATATAGGAAAGATATATCATATCATATTTAATTAATTCAATTTGACATCAAATCAGTGCCCCTTACCCCTTTTTAATCACAGGTGTCCACTAGGAATTTGTTTACAACAAAAAAATTCCAGACAGTTAAAGATTTTAGAAAGAATGGGGTTTCGTTTTCAAGGACTCTTAACAGAATAGGTTTGTGTCCAGCATGTCCTGCATCACATCAGATGTCCATATCATCATCATCACCGTCATCCACATTCCCTTCTTGTGGCGCTGACGTGGAAGCAGCGCCCCCTGCCTTGTCAATGCCTGATTGTCTCCCCCTTGCCATCAATGGCTTCATGGCCGACATCATGCTGTTGTAGACTTGAGGGAAGAGAACTTCCTGAGACGCCAGCAACTGTTTTGTCCTGTGCCGTTCCTGAAGACAAATGTGATTGATACATATGAAAAAAAAATATTCACTTCATATAAATTCTGTTCCTGATATGACGGATAGGATCTATACACTTGAAAATTAGTACAGCATATAGATGTAAATGATGAACATAAAATTTGTTCTTGCTGAGAAAATAATGTTATAACACTAGAGTTTAACACGTCACATTTCAACACTGCATGGGTCAGATTAAAGCTAATGATGGAGCACTTTAAACAAGTTGATGTGCTGCCACACATAAATAAACACAAGGCACAGAAATAAACACAAGGCTGATATGAATATCTCACCCAGTCACATCATACTGACTCTAAACAGTCTTAGTGCTATTTCCCATAAAACTGAATAGAAAGTGGTGCAGCTGACAATTTGCTGACGTTTTGTCATTGGTATGACAAGCGGGGAATCAAACCCACAACCTACTGATTCCTAAGCAGACACTCTGCCAACAAGGCCCCAACTGAACATGTTTCTTGACGAGGGAACAGAAAATAAAATTTTGAATCTTATGCTTACAACGGCTTAAAACTTGACAAAAAAAAAAAGCAAGCCAAGCACAATATGTGGAAAACATAAAAGCAGATGCAAGAAGAGCAAAAAAAAAAAAAGAAAAAAAAAGGAAAAGAGTTTATCAAATCCCTTTTGCAAGAGAGAATGAATTATATATACATTGTCTGTCCAATTAGCGAAGTCATCATCTGTGTCAAAATATTTGACCCCAAATTCATAGTTATAACTGAATACCTTATTTTCACCATCACTATCAAAATCATTTTATAAAGTAAACAAAGGGGTGAGAGCGATCAAAGAATGTAGAAAGTGTTAAAGCCTGACAAAAATTGCTGCCAAAAAACTTGAGAGATTGGCTTTAATGTTTAAGGGGACAACAGAAACACTTCAAGGATTATACTTTTCATTATTTGCATTTAAGATTTGGCTTTATGCTTTTAAGAGCTCACAGCTCAAGGCAAAAAGGGATTAACATCAACAACAAAAAACAACAAGTTTGAGTGTGGTAAATATGGTTTTAAGTCAAATGTAGCTAAGTTGGTGCTCAATGAAAATCTTTACTGGTCAATCTTAGCATGTTAACTCTCAATTGTCAATCAAGACCATATCGATATGTTGTACAAAGCACGGAAACAGTAATATATTGACTACGGTTGGTTAAGAAAAAAGAATGAGGTCAATATAAAGACTTCCAGTCTTTTTGTTTTTGGTGAAATAGTTTTACCAGTTTCCATGGCAGTCACAGACTAGGACTAGAAACGTATGAATAAATGGAATTTCACCTCGTAATATTTTTTTTTTTTTGCACTGTGGGCCAGCCACCTGCTTTTCTTAATCTCTTGGCTCAGAGTTTTCCTGACTTTTGTTTGATATCAGATTGGGATTGTAATTTTTAACACATTCTGTTGTCAAACATTAAGTCGGGTCCATACATTGGCTTCGGTCGGTGCCAAAGGGAGTCTGAAAAAAAAACCCAACAAAGTTTTTTTTTTTCTCTTACTCACCTTTGGAGCTTCAAAGCAAGCAGGGCAGTTGTCTGCAATGATAGGAAGCTGATTCTGGTGAAATAGAAGAGAAGTGTGCATGATTGGTATTTACATTATTCCTTATTCTGGAATTCACTTCCTAGGCATATCCCAGAGGCAATCTCTATCCACTCTTTTGAAAAGTCAGTAAAATACTATCTATCTTTCAAGGCCTTTGAAGTATTATGCTATGTGTATATATCATAAATCCTTGTGCGGATGTCTGTGTGTATTTTCTAGGTGTGTGTGCATGTGCATGCATGCATGCATAAAGCTTTGCGATGGTAATGCTTTTTAATCCAGTATTGACATCATGATATCTCTCACCGTTTATGCATCTATTTTTCCAACTCCTCCTCAATTAATGTTTATTCATACTATAATATGTTATTATATATATTATATTTGATAATATTGTAGAACCACGGTGGAAATACACTTTAAAGAGCCATCCACTACTATTATCATTACATTCAAAATAGATTTATTTTGTCTCTTAATGGGTTGCTATGAAGATATACAATTAGAAGCTTCCACAAAAATCTGGTGAAGTACTTAATACAATATTATGAAGAGATTCTATATTATGTTGATTATAAGAGTAGCTTGAAATACTTCTCAAGTTGAAAAAAGAAGAAAAGACCAAAATCAACTCTTCTGAAGTGAAAAAATTGCAAGTGCATATCTACCTGCTCAGCAAAACTTCTCAGTTCTGTTTCTCTGACATAGACAAAGGGACGAATCACTCTCAAGTCTCCTTCCCTGGAAATACAAGTTGAAGAATATATGGCTTACTTGCAAGCAAGAGGTTCAAATTTTAACATCTGTAATACTTGTAATAACACTTTAGAAGATCTTATTTGTCTTTAAGAGGTTTGGGAAGAATTTGTTGCTTTTTTTCAAAATATTCTATAGTAGCAGTAGTCGGAATGAGAGAAAAATGATGGTTTCACTACGAATAAACAAACAAATCTGTATTATCATAATTTCACACCATTCACTCCATTTCAAACCACAGCCGGGGTAAGCAGAGATATGTAACATATTGGGTCATACAAAAACCCTCCTACCACACCATTGGCTGACCAGTACATTCTTTCGTTTTAATGGCAATCATAAAATTATCAGCCTTATTAAAATAATAGTCTGGGCAAACGTTCAAAACTAAAACAGCTTTATAAAACTTACATACATGAAAATGAAAACATTATTTCATCATTTCATCATCCCGTACCCTTTTACCATTACAGTGTTGGGCCGGCTCTTTTTGAGACGGAATTTCTCTGGATCATGCCATCAAGCCAAGCAGGTGATCAACCAGCTGTGACCTTTTGGTGGTAGTGGTAGGATTTTAATTTTGCCTGGACAGTGGTCTTGCAGCCTACTCTTTTCGATTTCAAACTGGCAAGAGTTCTTTAACGTGCACGGTACCTCCGGGATTTATTATCCGTCTCCGATAGGACTAAGCTCTAGATCCCATCTACCAATGTTGTAGGGATCAGGGGAGTGGCATACGAGGTTTTTCTTTGGGTTTAAGTGAAAAAAATCACTATGGGATTTTTTGTCCCCAGACGAACTAGAACCCACGTCACTTCGTTTTCAGCGCCAGAGCCATGACCACTGAGCCATCATGTCCCCCAAAATGAAAACAGAAGCTGCTTATCACAATAGGTGATGACATAGCCACCAAACTCCCACCATATAAGGGTTGTAAGATATGTTTTGGGAAAATCTTGGGGCCAGGAAGAAATCTGAATTGCCATGGAATTGAGTGTGGAGAAATAAAAATTGCAAACTCCTGTGCCAAATAAATAACAATCATTGGTCAAACTAGACTGAGAAACCCGTTCTCCTCACCCATGCCCCTGACTCTCGTTCTAAATTTCATTTTCTACACACAAGGCTCTATATCCCACCTAGCAATGTTGAGGGGATCAGCGGAGTGGCATACGGGGTTTTTCTTGGGGTTTTAGCGATAAAAATCACTCCGTGATTTTGTTCCCCAGAAGGCCATGAACCCGCGTCACTTCGTTTTCAGCGCCATAGCCATGACCACTGAGCCACTCAAAAAGAGTAGGCCACAAGGCCGCTGTCCAGACAAAATTGAAATCCTACCACTACCACCAAAAAGTCACAGTGGACTGATCCCCTGCTTGACTGAATGGCATTATCCAGAGAAATTCCTTCTCAATAAGAGTCGGCCCTACACTGTAATGGTAAAAGGGTACTTCGTAATGAAATGAAATTATTTTCTACACAACTTCTGCCCCTAAACAATCAACATGAAAAAAAAATAGATTCGGTCCAAAAATAATATAGATGATTCCTAAAACAGATTTCAGTGACTTGCATCTCACCATTACAAGCTTTTGTACCTACTTGACTGTGTAATGGGCTTTCATTGTATTCAGGTTTCCGTTGTGTAAGAAGGACATCATGAAACTGAAAAGTAAATACAAGAGACAACCAACATGATATCATGAATCATTATGTTTCAAAAATGAAGAACATGTTTTCTGCTCCATGAAAAGAGAATATCCGAAATAATGTATATAAGACAGAGAAAAATAGTGAAGGCAAAAAAATAAAGAAAGAAAATCTTATATTGTTATCCCTTCCATCCAGTAATAAATCATTATGTTTTCAAATGTTGGGTGGATTGGTCATATAGAATTCCTCAATTTAAATGAAGTTTTTTTAAATGACAGTTTTAAAATATGCAAATAATAACGTTCATCAAAACATGTTGACCTTAAGACTTCATAGTTATCTGAATGTCCCTACACTGGCTTCGGTCAGTACCAAAGGGAGTCTGATAACAAAACAAAACAATTATCTTAATGTAGTCATATTTTGTGCTAAAAACTACAAATTTGTTAAACTGTATGACTATTTCATGCACACACATGAAGAGTATCTTTAATCACATGAACCTGTTAGCTATATCATGAGCTAGTGAAAACAAACTAGGCGTTGCTGGGAAATAAAAGCAAAAAAAGAGTCCGACCTTTCGGCCAGGTCATCCAGATGCTGGCCCAGTGCCAGAACGTTGTAGCCCTCCCTACGTGCCGCAGCATAGATCCTGCCTCGCTTCATGCGACTGCAAAAACTGCAGATGGAGGCACATTCATAGGGAAGGTTGTTGGCCGTCTCCATGATACCTGGGCAGAGGACATAAGAGTATCTTCCCATAATATAGTGAAAGTGAAATCATAACACAATGTCAACTTGCAGTGGTTCCATTTATGTTTCTTTTTTTTTCTCAATACAATAATTTCAGTAAGAGTAATGTATTATTTCATTGCCATCTCATTGAAAAAGATTTAAAAGTATGTTCATTAGAGTATCAGTTCTAACAGATGGAGTTCAAGTGTGCCCTTTTGGGTTGGGGGGGGGGGGGCCAAAGAGAGGAGG
>JAUEKY010269293.1:10647-22546 GCA_031833965.1 Scyllaea pelagica
CCCCCCCCCCCCAAAAGAGAGGACGAAGGCGGGGCAGTTGCTTAAGAAAAACAACCAAGCCTAAACAAGCAAGCAACTCATTTATTCGCCCTGAGAAAATAACATCATCTCAGGGATATATCATTTCAAACGAAATGAATTTCAATAACAACTCCCTTCCTTCAATATTTGATTATAAATTCCAATCCTTCACGACTACCCCTTTAACAGAATTTTGTTTCCTTTGCCTGTATATCATCAACTGACTTGTTCTTTTCCTCAACCCTTATTTCTTTATTTCAGCCTTGATCAAAGTAATTATTTCCTCCTTTGAGAACTCCATATAGCTTGTTTCATTCCTCACCCAGCAATTGCTAAATTCATGCCTTACCCCCTCCTTTATTCAACAAATCTTATTTCCTTCATAAAGCTTTTTGTTACACTGAATTAAGTCACAAACATCTCATTTATTTGTGTCTCAATTCCATCATAACATTTTTTGTTGCACTGAATCAAGTCACAAAACATAATGTACAAGAGACTCACACTGAGATTCATAGAAATAGGGAACTGCTAGAGCTGCCAGATACTTCTTGAGAGGACTGGGGTCGTATGATGGGGTCTGAGGGTCCACAGTCACAGCACCAAACTCAAAGTGGATGTCCTGCAATAGATGAGGATGCGTACAATAAACAGTTGGAATTGTTTTAACACAAACTGGTGGTAAAAGAGTTCTGATTTTGTTTCAGAGTACAGGGCAGCTGTGTTTTATGTGCTCAACACTTGCATTTAAGGGCATCCCTATGCCAATTGCATATTATGTTATCAAGATCGAGATCCAGTTCATTCGATAATCTGATAAACAATGCCCCTTATGGATTGTGACCATCCAAGCGACTCAAGATTTTGCATTAGTGGGCTCAAAATCTCTATTTACCACCTTAGCTGAATTTGAAATGTTGTACAGGTTGCCTGACTTCTGTTCTAGTTACTGAAAGAGCGGGCATTCCTTACTGCGAAAGTAGTTTAGGGTGATATATGATAAAAAGTATTGAAAATAAGTAAAAACAAAACACCCCAACAGCCAGTTAAAGGTGTAAACTTTGTCAATATCATTCTTTTGTCTTGGAAAGCTTAATGAGCGTGTGCCGAAAAATGAAATGGTTATTGAAGAAGGGTTCTTTCTAAGAAAAAAAATGTTTCTACCTTAAATCCAAAACGATGATTTTTCTCTAGCCATTCAAAAGCCAAATCAAGCTTTATTAATCAATTTGTTTCTCTTCAAAATCAGCCTTTCTAGATTCTAGGATTCATCCTTTAACACATGAAAAATAATGCTTGCATTGAATCTGTCCAGTTTAAAACATAAATGAACATAAATGAATTAATGAACACAGCATCTCTATTTTTCATATGGATACATACACCTGTAGTGGCTAAGCAGTGTATCTTTGAAGATAAGGCTGCAAATCCAAACTCAGGCTACAATGAAATTTGTTTGACCTCCCTAGATGTACACCTGAATGTGTGTTTCCCTTGAGTCATTCAAGAGTAGGCATAGTGGGCTAGCCACCTGCTTGTCTTAATCTCTTGGCTCAGAGTTTTTGCTCAGTTTTATTTGATATCAGATTGGGTTTGTACTTCTTAACCCATTCTGGTGTCAAACATCATGTTGGGTCTCTACACTGCCCAATAATGGGCGTTACAAAGGGAAACTGATAACTGACTGACTGATACAAACAACTACTGTATGTACCAGCGTATGTGATCCCTGCAGGTACCTTTTTCCTGGCATAGAACCGGTACTGTCTGATTGCGTGCAGCAAAGACAGTGAGTCTTTGCCACCAGACAGGCACACCAGAACCTTGTCTCCATCTCGGATCATTCCATACTCTTCCAGGGCCTACATTGGGAATAACAAAAAAATTAGAACCAAACATATTTCAAGAATAAACATGACAGCATCATTTGAACTATATTAAGTTATTTGTTTATCTTACTTGTGACATATAACATGCTGTGTAAATGTATAATATATCATTGCCCAATAACTATATCAACGTATAATATCCATACTTTGTTCATTCACATAAGAAGTAATAATGCAACACAATTTCCTCTTCTGAGGATTGATAAAGGTTATCTTATATTATTTGCAGCAGCAGTAGGAGGAGATGGAGAAGGAGAAGGAAAAGGAGATGGAGAAGGAGGTAGAGGAGGAGGAGGAGGAAGAGGAGGAGGAGGAGGATAAAATCTATTGTGCTTATCCAATGAGCATGGGTGGTACTATAAACACTTATCCAACTAAATCAAATTAGAAAAACATAGCTCTAAGGCAGCTGAATAAATACATAAGTATACATTTTTAAAATTGCTAGTTCAACAAATAATAAATTAAAAACAAACATTCTTATTTTTAGTTTGGACCTTAAATGTTTTGACAAACTCTGATATAAATATCTGACTTGGATAAGCAATGGGAAGGATATCTTACCTGCACTGTTGGTTTGAAGATAACTTTGGGAGGGGCAAACCATCGACATCCGACTCGTTGTTTACCATTATCTTTACCAACATCAGCATTTGAGGAATGGTTAGAGCCGTCACGGCTGCTATTGCTTGATTCCTTTTCACATGAATCTCCATTCATTGCAGACAATGCAACGGATTTTGAATTCCTTTCACTTGAATCTGAAACTGGTGCATCCTTTAATCTTTCATGGAGAGACAGCTGCTGGGAATTTCCTGAACTTTCTACACCACCTGTTAAGTCTGAATCATTTCCTAACATATTTGAATATTCAGTATTATTCAATTTTTCTTGATGAGATGGTCCTTTTCCGTCCTTTGAATTTTCTTTCAAGCTGCAAGAGCTGCTCAGGTTATCACATAAATCCCCCATCTTAGATGGAAGGCTAGAATCTTTGTGGGAGCTGGTAGGAAGAACTATGCATCTGTCGTTCTTCACACATGATGTACCACCACAATCATTGTTTACATAGGAATCAGTCATATTTTTAGAACTTTCACACACATCAAAACCTTTGTTTAAGGCATTTACAAGATCTTCGGAATATGTACCACAAATCTCTTCTTTGCTGTCACTTTCACGATTCATAATTTCAGCATGATTGTTTGAGTTTGAAATATTTTCACCTTGTTGTTCTCCACAATTTTTGTTAGATTGCAATCTTGTTATGATCTGATCAACTTTAGATTGTAATGATCTTGATTCCATAGGGAGAGCATCATGACCTAATCTTTTAAGCAAGGGAGGGGGGCAAAAGGGTAATTTTGTAAGGGACAGAGGGGCATCTTTCCATTTGCTTTGCAGACAGGCATTTGCCTCGCTGGGCAGTAGAAACCAGCGGAAGGGTCTGGCTTCTTCATCAAACATCACAGACTGGTCTGGCAGCTTTACATTGATCTGGAAGTATCAACATAGAACTTGGAGTAATACTGAGCTCTTTCCATATCTGTATACCGCTTGTCCCTATTGACAGTAATGTGTTTCTAGTCCAAGAGCTGTGAGCTGCAGCTTGATAGCTGTGTATGTGCTTACCCAGTTTTCAGCAGTATAATTTGGATGTTCTACAACATATTGACTTGTAAAGTCATAAACTTTATTGAAGAAAAGATCCAAACATGGTGGGCTGCAACTATATGACTCTTATCTACTAACCTAATTTCATGCATGTTCCATATGTCAATTTATGAATAATATATTTCATTAAAGAAAATACAATTCTACTACTCTGTCTACTAACCTATTTCCATATTCTGGCTGTTTTTCAGCAAGTTAATTGGTAAATTCATAAACTTTATTGAAGTAAAGATTCAAACATATTGGACTGCAATTTTATAGCTGTAACCTATTTCAAAGCAACAACTTCATGATGTTCTTCAAAGTGTGAATTTGTCAACTATGCTCTTCAAAGTGTGAATTTGTCAACTATGCTCTTCAAAGTGTGAATTTGTCAGCTCTTTAACTTTATATGAAAAACTGTATTTGTATCTGTGAACAACACATGCATAAAGGAAATCCAAATTAATTGACACAATTAAACATTTAAATCATGTTTTAGAAGATGAGACATATGATTGCTCTAATATAGGCATGTGGCATAAAGAAAGAAAAACATTATGGAACTATTTAAAAATCAATACCAAGCATACCTTTTCAGCTTGCTGAAATATGGTTCGTGCTTTATCTAGACAGTCCTGTCATATGAGATATAGAAAAAAATATGTTCAAGTCAAAGACCTCAAGATATCTTATGTAAAATAACATTCTCAAGTTTAGAAAACAGAAAATCATATAAATGATGTTATTGAAATTCAAATATAACCTGTTAAGTCAACCATAAATGTGTTTCTACTTTCCAATGTTGCCTGTATAAATTTTTAGAGGAAAATCATATTTGACATGTGAAGAGTAGAGAATGCTCAATCATTATTAACAAGCACAGAAATTCTAACCACATTAGCAAAATTGGCTCATTAAATAGAATTATAGGGCTGTGTTGGTAAACTGAAAGATATATCAGCCGTAAAATCATGATGAGAAGAGGGTTGTACCTGGTAACCTGTGGGAAGCGGCCCTTTGACCATCTGCGCTGGCTGATGGTAGGACATTTGACCATTGGAGTACGAGATGTGACCAAGCCATTTACGATCTTTGAATGTCTGAAAAATAGAACGTTAATCTTGAATATGCATAAAAAACATCTCAAATCTATCTTGATCTCTGTTTTCTTTTTCTAAATCTTTACACTATAATTATTTGAAATTTCTTTGAATATCTGGAAAATATAACAGAAACTTTCATAAATAAAAACACTTTTCTTAGGTACTTTCTTTGTCATTGCTATTCTTTTTAGTCTTGACATTCTGACTTTAATGTGGAATTATAGATTATTTCAGCTGGAGATATTTTCTCTTTTCATCAACAACTTTGACTTCCTGTGACAACCTTAAGTATCCCTACCTGTTATCTTCTCATTTTCTCTTTAACTATCTTTCCTGATCTGGCTATTTCATAAATATGTTATCCATGAATCTCATTAAATTCTGCATTACTGACTTAAAACTTAAGCAAAGAATAAACAAAAAGACTAAAAATGAAAAAAAAGGTGTATGCAATATTTATATATAGGTGTTTTTACCTGGAATTGTTTGTTTCTCCACTCTCCAGTTTCTGGATTGAATAGATACTGAAGGAGAAAAATAAAAAGTCCACTGTCAAAATGATTTTCCTGCTTTTTTTACATTTATATATCATGATTAACATATCACATTCTACTTGAAAAAAAAGGATTGTGAATTGGGACAAGTAACAAAAAGGACCACTATAAATGAAGTGAGAAAATAGATAGTGGGAACAAAAGGATATTGCAAAAGAACAGACAAATCCTTTTCATATGAAAAATGAAACCGAAGAATGTAGATAACAAAATGATGGCTGCATTTGCAAACTTCCCTACTGTGATAAAATCGCCTTAACCCTAGCTGAAGCTAGCTTATTGAAAGAGCTGTATACTAATGCACGTATACTCAAAGAACTGCATTCTCACAATAACTTTTTACTCCAAAACTTGCTTGCACTTAAAGCCATGATTTAAAACTGCATTCATCTCTCAAAAACAAGGCTTTTTATAAAAACCCATCAGCATCAACACCTCAAAATTCCACCATAGACCCCTAATTCTAAAATCTTGTCACACTGGAATGCAATCAAAATCAAGTAAAAGAAAGCAAAAAAAAATAAATAAATAAAAATAAATAAATAAATAAATTAGAAGAGCAGCAGATGATTTTAATAGGGAATTCCAAAATCAAAAAAGAGAATTCAAATATTCAAATTAGAATTTGCAATAAGCAAAGAAAAAATTAAACTATACAAGCAAAGAAATATGACACATGACAGTATGTCAATTAGGTATGTATGCAAATTAGCTACTTAAGAGTTCTTGCAAATGTGCAAACGTATATTAATATATTTTTACAACAGTTATGATTTTGTATTTATCATTGGAATCTTAAAGGACAAAATTTGAAATAGAATGAAACCTTACAGGCATTAAAAATCTATGGAAGGGCATTTATAAAGAGATAAAACTGTTATAATTCTAATAACTTATGTCCACAATTTCCCACAGCCATGGATATGAAATAATCAAAATGTCTCTGCTGAAATAATGAGGAGAACTGGTTGTTAAAGATGTCAAAACGAGGACCTTCATTTTGGTATTATTTTTATAGCAACCACTGCAATGTGTCTTTGTTGTCAACTTTATTTGCGAGATAAAACAAAACATTGATGGCCAGTAATAAAACATGCCTTGACTAGTTCCTAGATTTTGATATAATATTACTTCTGGCCTGTGAAGCTACTTTAACTGCGCCTACTCTTACTCCCACTAGCCTCCCCTACCTGGGGCAGCAGTTTCCAGGCATGTTCCGACACCAGCATCAGTGCCTGAATCACAAAATCCAGTCCTTCAGCGTCCAGGATGTAAGGCAGATTAATTCGTACAAATCCTGGTCTGTAAAGGTTTTAAAAATCTTATTGAAAACCTGACTGATTTCACCTTTGCAAGTAATTAAAATCTTGTATCAATTCAAAACATGGCATCTGTCTATATCATTTAACAGCACTTTTGATGTCATGAAGCACGGTATCCAAGATGAGTGCTAGTGCTTACAAAAGTATAAATCAATTAAATATACCCTTTGAAATTGACTGTTATAAAGCAAGTAATTGCACAAACATCTTCACTGTATCCGTACACTTAACTATACTGCTGCGAGCAATCTATTTTTATTTCTAGTCTCTAAAGCTTTCAATACTGTGTTTGAAAGTCTATTGAATCAAATGAAGACAAATTTGCTTTTGCTGTGGATTCTTTTTATCTATGAGGAATTATATTAAATGCCAATAGTTTTGATGATCTTCCTACGTTTTACTAGGTAAAAGTAAACAAATGAATTCCATTATTACCCTGAGGTATTGTAGCTGTTCTATCTTTTCCAAGACCTCAATGTTTGATTTAAATGAATAAAATATAAAAGATGATGTATCAGTGTAACTTTCAAAATGATTATGTGATACTTTGCAATGTAGTTACATATGCTTCCATTTTGTAGTCACATATGTTTCTATTTCAAATCACTACACAAAATAAAAAAGAAAGTATACGGGGAAAAAATATCATAAATTACAAACAATCCTAAAGGTAATATGATAATCACTGCAAATTTGAATAAAAAGGAAATCACCTGATGATTTCTCTTTGAGAATATTCCCCTTGTCTTCTCAAATGTATCCTGTCCAGGCGACTGGAAAGAAAGAATGATTTAACTCTCAGTCAATAATTCATACTGGTTGAATTTATAGAGTTGAACTGGAAATCAAAGACAGAATACTCCTTTGAGTCTTAAAAACAAATCAAATGTGTATATCTTTTCAGCGGTGAAAATATCTGCCAAAAGAAATGTACTGGATATGAAAAATATAATTTAAAAATATTCAATGATACTCCTGTTCATGTGTTGCCTAATTGCTGGTTCTTACATCTCAGATATGATATAACTGTAAATCCACATTCACCAGACCTGTAGCAGCTGCAGCTGCTCTACCCATTGGGCCAAAAGCACTGGTTTCCCTATAGTTTTAGGCTAAATGTGTGTAGATATTTCAATACTTAACACAAGATATATTTTATTGAAAGAAAATCAAAAGACTAAAACCAAGACTCACAATAAAGCAAAATACATTTGCCATTAAGAATGTAATGAAATTTGACTGTCTGTGTAAATTATATTCTGTATTGATTAAAGCTTGCTTATGTTTTTCTTTGATAAAACAATTTGTGCCTACGTGCGCCTATGGGAAAAGGTACATAATTACTATTACTGAATACATTGTCAGACATTTTAACCCGAATACTGAGTGACCTCTCTTGCTTTTGTTGAAAATCTTGATTTGATATGAAAGTTTATGCACACTAAAGCTTTATTGCATTGCTTCTAAGTTAAAAACAAATTACCATGAATATGGAATTGCTTTATAAAACATTAAGTAGGTGCTCCATCCAACCATACAGCTATGCTTACCTGTCCTCAGCCAACAGAGATTCCATCTTTTCACTGACTGTTTCTGTCATACCAAGTATATCCTAAAAAGAAGAGAATAATATCTAAAAACAAGATTGCTTTAATCACTTTATAAATCTTTTTTTTTAAGACTAATTGAGGTGACAAAGACTTATCCTCTGTTTTCTGTAAGGGGAAAAACATTTTTTTTTGCATATGTGTGGCAGCTAGGGACTATCAGTCGTTTGACGCACGAGGCCGTTTTGAGCTACGGCCGTGAGAAGAAAAATAAATTTTTTTTGGGTGAACCGAGTGAGCGGTGGAATCCGATTACTCAACTCTTTTTCAATGTTCTGGTGAAATTTGGATGCTTAAAACTAACTTTAAATATGTTTTTTGTTGATTTTTCTGAGACTACTCAAAAGCAACGATTTTAGATATCTGCCTGTTTGCCCGCATCATTTGTTGACGATGTTTTGTTCCGTCCGACGTTTTGTTTTCAAGCTAAACCCTTGCATATTTAGTATCAATTTAAAGCGTATTTCTTACCGAATACAATGTGACGTAGTGCGCATGTTTACACACATCATGTGATGTACGCGCATCCAATGAATGAAGGCTTTTCGAAAGAAAGCGGAGATTTCAACTCGCCTTTGTGTCAGTCAAAGTTACACCTCATTGTTGATGGTACATGACTCGACTTGCTATCTACATATCACAGTTTGATTTTGATTTGTCTTTGTTATAACTGTTCATCAATTGTATTATTTATTTGTATTTTGTGGATGCTTTTAACTACTGTTTACGGTAACCAGAAGAATTCAAAATGGCGGACAATGGCCTAGTGAAAGCTTCTCGAGTTGCTGCACAACTCAATCGTGTGAGTTTTGGACTTCATTCCTTAAGTAATCTTGATGATGTTGAGAAACTTAATGAATTCATCAATGATTACTTGGATTATGATGATTCTGATGCCAGTGATGTAGAGGATGAAACAGTTTTAGCCTCGACTTCTGACATTGATGAGGATACTGACCATGGCTTTGTCTTGCAAGGTAAGTTGATATGTGTTATGCCTGACCTGCCACCAACTGACCCCCCTCCTGGACCTTTACAGTGGATTATTCGCCTCTGCTGATGGTGAGTGATATCATTAAGCTTTAAACTTTTCATACCTGTTGTCCAATGTTCCACAGTGCTCCTCTCCTTCTTTTAACTCTAAAAAAGCATAAGTTTTACCTCTAAAAACTTCCCTTATCTTTAAACGCGATTTTCTCAAAACTCAGTTTTGGGGGGTACCTTGATTCAAACGGTCATAACTTTTTTTCTAGTCAAGACATCTTGATGAAATAAAAAGTGGATTGTTCCTTAGATTCTCAACATTAATATAGTACAATATTTCTGATATCCATTTTTCAACATAAAGACTGATATTCCCTAGCTACCACACAAATATCAATAATTTTCTGTTTGTTGAATAATATCTCTGTCAATCTTTGATGTTTTTACTATACCTATCTTTACCAATTACCATGGTTTTGGATTTCTTTGTATTAATCTTGAGTCCTCTCTTTTTGGGTTCTCTATTTGGAATGACATTATGCTGCAAAGTTTCTGATGTTTTACCAAGGACCACCAAATCATCTGCAAATGCTAACATTTTAATTTGAACTGATTTGTAATTCCATAATGATAATGATGTTTATTTATATATATATATTTAGCCATATGGGTATCAATTTTCATTTGTAGTCATGTCTACGTTTTTTGCAGACTTGACGGTGTTTCGGAGTTACAATAAAGTTCAACACATACTGTCTAAACCCACAATTTGAATTTTACTCCATCACTTGTGCTGCTCTTAAACTGCTCTTAAATTTCATTAGTGGGTGCTACTACAGAAGGCAAAGATTTTTTTTCCAGGCTTCTGAAATGAGGACATGTTTAAACAAGGGTGGTTGTCTATGCTGCTGTGACAGTCGAAACTGTTTCAAGAGTTAGCAAGCACCTGTTTGAAGCATAATCCTGTGAAATTGAGGATATGTTCCTTTATCATTGACAAAAATAAAATGATAAGACGATGACAGGAGTCCAGAGATAGTGTTTAGCTGCATTTTATGCAACACACATCTGTGGGATAAACTTTGTTTCGCATAATTACACTATCAGCTGAATTGATTTTGATTGTAGGAATGAGAAAGAGTGAATAAGGTGAATTATTTTTGTATTTTTTTTCCTTCAAATTATCATCTAGGTATACCAATTATTTTCAACTCAACAAATTACAAAAAAAAATATTAAATTTTTTGTCAGCTGTAAGAAGAAAGTACGCTCTGTATAAATAAATGTCTTTTAAGGTAATTCTTGATGTATGTATACAGCTGTTATATCACAGCTCTTTTAGTGCTAAAAGATCTGGAGTAATACAGAAGTTTTCACCTTCCCCAGGAAGCCCGAGATGGGTCTCTGTGAATCATCTGGATAACTAGTGAACGAATCCTTAAGTCAATTGGATTGGAGATGAACAATAATGAAGGCATTCAATTCTATCATTGCAATAGTAATCACAGCAAACCAACTCAGTCCTGCAGCCTTTCAGACATCATGGTCTTGATGGTCTCTGTGCTGGCGCGTCCGTCAAGTTTCTTGATGACCTTATTGGTCAAGATCATCAGCTGATTGGTCTTGCCTTTTTTGTAGGCCTTCACCTATGAGGGGCAAACAAAAAATAAAAATCATTAACAACATCTGCCTGAAATTATCTTTCTAGCATTTTAAGAAAATAAGGGGGAAAAGATCAAATATCACAAACAAACAAACAAACAAACAAACAAAAAAGTGTTATCAAACAAATGTGTTTAAAAGCGTTTGATGGGGACATATTTTTTTGCAAAAGCCTGTAAAATATAATTATCAGAGAGTTTTATGATACAAAAATAAAAAAAAAGCTGGAATAGTAACATTTTAACCTAAGAGTTTCATCAGACACTTATCAGAGGGTGCTATCCAATATATCAATCAAGTATAAGAGGGAGAGTTTTTTTTTTATTGGGGAGATGAATACAAAGAAAAAGATAAAGAAAAAGATAAATAATGATAAAAATAAAAAGAAATAAACAGAAAGAGGTGACATGATTTGCTTCTAAAAGTGATAAAAATTGCAATGCTCAAATGATTTGCCCTTAGGATGAAGAACAGGCATTAATGTCTGGGTTAAAACAAAACAAAACAAACAAATAAAAAACACAAGGAAAATCTCAGTAAATTCCAAACACCAATTTGCCCTCATAACATAGACAAGTTAAGAGTACCTATCTCTAAATCAATGAATGAGGTACCCTGTAAAAAATACCCCCACTCACAACTTTTGGATTCTTGGACAAGACCTCCTCCATCGCTGCCTTGATGGAATCCAACCCTAGCATCAATAAATCCATCGACTCGGCAAGTTCATGGATGTTGATGGCTTCATTATCCCCTACTGCCTCCATCAGCTGATAGAACACCAGAGAAGAAAAACCTTACAATCAACTAAGTTTATACTTATTAATAAAACATATCAACAGTTTTCAAGGTAAGGATTAAGTACTGTATTCAAAGTCAGTAGTTAAAATCATATCGTCATAGAAAATACTGTTACAACATTGTACAGCCAAACGGAAGACTTGGGGCATCCAATAAAGAAAGAACATCTGCAGAAGGGGATGTTCAAGAGAGGGGGGGTGGGGGGAGAGGGTGGGGAGAGAGAGAGAGAAAGAGAGAGAGAGGGGGGGGAGAGAGAGAGAGAGAGAGAGAGAGAGAGAGAGAGAGAGAGAGAGAGAGAGA
>JAUEKY010269294.1:0-14833 GCA_031833965.1 Scyllaea pelagica
CCTATAGGTAGCTAAAAATGCTACAAAATTTCTGACACCTCTAATACCCTCTGTACCCGAACTGCTGGTCTAACAAAAAAAATATACGTGCGGTTTGCGTTGTTATATCAAGCGCAATGACACAAGCAACAAGCGACAGCAACTTGAGTTTGAATCACAAGTCAAAGACAAGCAGCACGAATTAATCTGACAGAATGATTTTCTTTGAACTTAATTCATTTGCTTCGTTGTTTAGTTGCTTCGCTTCCGCAGCGACAGCACAAAGCTTTCGTCTATATCAATCAGTCGTGCTCGTGTCGCTGCTGTGATGACTGAACCAACCAGACCTTGCCAACAGCCGGGCCGCTGACTAGCGGCTGTCACGACGGGTGTCGTTCGTTCAACAGCCATGGAGTTAGTACTTGCAGTCGCAGCGTTGACCAGCATTGGTGCTGTCATCGACTGGACGTTTCGGTGACGGAGGGTAGGCGCTGACTAGCGCCTCTCTTCCTTAGTACTTCTCGTACTAATGATGTTCTCTACTTGTCCTATCGAACAGTCGCTGACTGCTGAGCTGGCTGCGCGTGAGCTTCAGCTTCAGCTCACTCAGCCACGACGTGTGCGTCTTGCTCAGCGTGTCCTTCGTAGATGCAGTCGTTGGCCTTCTGTCTTGACGACTGTTCGTGTCCTCGAACCATTGATTGATGCTGACGGTCATAGCCATTGGCACATTGTTCGTCAGCCACGAACGGTGTTCGTATCTGTCTGAGCTAGGGCGCCGACTGGCGCCTTTAACGACTGGTGTCTTTCATTCGTTTCACTCATGCGTTCATTCATCGCCACTTACCTCGCCGTCTTCTTTCACGTCGTCGGCTTCTCCATTGGCTGTGGCATCTGGTGTCTTATCGGCTATGGCTTCGGCTCTGCCATCGGTGCTCCGATCAGCGGCACCCTTACTGGTCTGGCTTGGCAGGCTGGTTGCTATCTGATGGTCCACGACCGGATGGCTGAGGCGCTCGACCGCTCCCGTCAGAAGTTTCTGACTGTGCTTGAGCGTTCGCTTGCCTGAGCCTTAGGCGCTTACCAGCGCCTCTCTTCCGTTGTGACTAATGGTTCAACAGCCATGTCTCGCAACACAGTCGTACTCGACAACGAGCTCTGGGTCTTTGACCACATCAATGACGACAACGTCCTCAGCTACAAGACCACGTACTTCGGCAAGTTCATTGGCGAGCAGGAGCTTCTCTCCTCTACTCAAGCCATTGCTCAAATCGTTTGGTGCCACAAGTCTGGCTACCAAGTGACAACCGAATAACCCCAAGGCCTTCGCTTAACAGCGGAGGTCTTTTTTATTTTCAAGCCCCTGATACCTCAGCCGCTTGACCCCACCCATCGTTAGCTCTGTGTACTACGTACTACGAGTGCAGCCCCTTCGCCGCTGCTTCCCACCCATGGGTCTGTGTACCTTCGGTACTACGACGAGTCTTTGACTCTGTACGAGTGTCAAATACTGCAGAGAAACACCTGGCCGTGCAAGTCACGGCTGGGTTTCTTTCTTTGTAATTCAATACTTCATACCGACCCAAAGAGGGGGCGCCGACTGGCGCCTTTATCGTTTGGTGTTCTTTCAAATCACTATATGAACCATGAACTACGACGAGATTTACGACTACGACTTAGACAGCTATGAATATCAACAAGAGGTGTTGATGACCTTGGTTGATGCTTTCGACCGCAACCCCTTTGTCCTGACAGAAGCGGAGAAGCTAGACCCTGCCTAGCCCACCACTTGCCGCTCACTCCGTTCGCTCTGTGAGAACAGCCCTGTAACGAACAGGGTTCTGGTGCCCTCAGTCATACCTAGTCACCTTTGAATTGACTGAGTACCTGTTGACACTGTGCCTTTGTTGTGGTGATGATGTTGTCAATGCGATGAAGCAGTGAGCAAGGCAGCCCACTGTGGAGCAGCTTTAAGCCCCCACCAGTTGCCGAACATTGGTGAGAGTCCTTAAAAAGTGCGACCAGGGGATACGAGAATGAAACCTAAGCATTGACCCAGTACTGAAGCGGGTACTGGCTGAGCTGTTGACGACGCTGTTCATATCAACCATTACCTTTTCAGACCAATGCGTCGTTTCCCGACCCGTTCTGTCCGTGCCGTTTCATTTCAAGGCGGAACCCCTAGCTTCTCTCGCTACACATTCGGCAGTCTTCAAGTCACTGGTATGCCTGCTGACGTTGTTCATTACGTCAGGCGTCGTCGCTCCTCTGCTGTAGGTATCTGCGATTAAGTAATAGTCGGCGGGTCATATTTAGTAGCACTTTCTTTCTCTTGTTAGTGCTACTTATCCCCACTATATACAATTAATTGTTAGTATATATGTAAGGGGAAGAATACACCAACTGACCCGTAACAACTACCTTTTAAGACTATGACCTTAACTGAAAAGCTTTATGACCTAGCGGCTATTGATGCCTTGCCTCATGCTGAGGAGGCAGCCTTTGCCGTAATGGATGACGCCGATATTTGCTACAAGGCTGTCGTCCAGTACTTGAACTTCCGTCCAGATGTATTGGAGCGTGTGGCTCGCAACTACAAGTGAACCTCAGGTGGGGGCGCGTACCCGCGCCTCTACCGCCGAGCGTTCAATCAAATTAAGGAACAACATTTACCAACTATGACTATGACTACAACTATTGATAACTCTTCCACCACTTTGCCTACCAAGACTGCGGATATGTCTTGGGATGTTTTTACTCAAGAGATTGTGGATGCCTATGGCGCTGAAGAAGAGCGATTGACTGAGGCCTTCCCTACCCCAGCGATGAGTGCTGAACCGGGTAGCGATGACTGGAGTTCTCAGTGGCTCGCTCAACGCCGTGCTGCTGATGAGCGTTCATCGCATCTGATGAGCTATGCCTCCAAACTCATTCTTCAAATCGGCAAGGCTCTCGCTGCTGCCGTACCAAACTTCCGCTCTCTTGACGTGGAGTATGAAGGCTGCGGTGATAGCGGTGAAGGCTGCTCCATCTCTGTCTTTGTAGACCGCCTACGCAAAGTCGATGCTGAAGGTAAGTTCGTTCGTTGGACTGACGAAGAGAACGAAGCCTTCCGTCAGCAGAACGAAGCTGCTAACAACATCCTTCCTTCTTACCTACAGGAGTGGATGGATGAGACGTGTTGGGCGATTGCTTACAACCAACACCCCGGTTTTGAAATCAATGCTGGCGGGTACGGACAAATCGTCGTCGCTCCAGCTGATGAAGATGAAGAAGGCTCACCGCTTCAACTCACTATCAGTCACACCCAACGGACTGAGGAGTGCTACGAAGACGTGCTGGCTTGATGTCTCACGCTTACTACCACGCAACCTCGTCGGCTAATGCCTTCGGCGGGGTTGCCGAAGATTACCTAGAAATCCACGCTTGGTTTGACCGTAGTCGTGGCGGTACTTCCTCCATCCTTCATCGGATGCTGGCTCACCACACCGCTGGTATTCAAGATGCTGTCGCTCACTTCGGCAGCACCATCACCATCAGCACTGGTCGCAAGGTGCCCGTCTCTCTCATCGGAGAGCAGCACATCACCGAAGACCTCGGTTTTGTGCCGACCTTGGATGACTACATCCAAATGATGGTGGCTCCACGCTGGGCTACTAAGCGAGCCAAGCTTCTCCACCGCAGGCTCCACGAACGTATTGATACTTCTGAACTTGAGGCTGTTAATGCTGCTGACTAACTGAATAAAGGGCGCGTACCCGCGCCTATCTCTGTTTGTGAGGCATAGCAAAAGTGAAGGTAGCTTCCGTTGTGGAACTCACGGGCACAACTATGTCCTCATAAACTATTACTAACTCAATTAAAGATTATGCCTATTAAAAAAGATAGCGATGGAAATTATGTAGTCGCTCCACGTAAGCCAGGTGTTGAAGCTGCTGCTTTCGGTAGTGGATTTGCGCCTGACCTCAACGGTGACGGTGGCTTCGGTGGTGTTGAAGGCGGCATTGAAGTCACCAGTGGCGGCCTCGTTACCTACGCCATCTACACCGCAGTGATGACTGCTTTAGACACAGTGCCTGCTGTGCGTGAAGGACGCATCACCCCAGGTGAGCAGCGTCAAATCATTCTTGACCGCACTTGGGAAGTGTCTAAGAACGCAGTGCCCACGGTCATCATCATCGGCGCATTGCTTGCTCTTTGCCCTTGGCTCGCACCAGTTGCTGGTGTCGCTGGCTTTGTCGGCGGCGGCGTGATGATTACTCGCCTTGTGCGTGCTGGCTTAGCTGCTCTACCTGAAGAACAGCGCGAAGCAATCAAGGTCAAGGCTGAAGAGGTGGGCGTGGATGTCCCCGGCATCAGCACCGCCACTGCTGGAGCTTGAGCCAATGAAACACCTCATCTATGCAGCTGCTGTAGTCGCAGCACTCCTAACCGTGCTCAGCGCTCGGCTCATTGTCCCCGCTCTCATCCTTGTTTACCGGTTCATCGAGCAATCGTTTTCCCCTGAAGAGCCAGTCATTGCAGGCGCTTTGCCTATGTCTGCTGCCCCTGTCGTTGTCAGCGAACCGATTGAACAGAGACAAGAGCAGTCAGCGAACCAAATGAACAGTGACAAACCTGCTCCTCGCAAGGCGCGTCGTCGTCGTCCGAGCAAGGCACTGCTCGCCAAGGTGGAGGCCATTGCCTAATGCAACTGCTGCCACCGGAGCTGACGCCATATAACTCTGCTCGTTATTACAAAGATATCGACTACAGACAGGAGATAGATAACGAGCGTATGGGGGAGCGGTACCTACGTCTGCTCCTCCTATCCAATCAAGAACTTACATATGAAATCGACTTATGAATACATACGAAATCAAACGACCTATAACCATCATGCGTGATGACCTCATCATTGGACAGCTGCCTAAGAAAGTAATCAAGCAGCTCGGTCCTATTGAAGAGACTGGCTTTCACCTTGGGGAGAACAGGCGTGACTTGTTCTGTACCAACGGCACCGCTCAATACAAACTGGGCAGCAATCTAATTACAATTACGATGACTGACAATGACTTATCCCCTATGGACTGAGGTATGTACCTTCACCAAGACACGTAATAAAAAACTGCGTGATACCTTTCGCGTCTTTATCAATGAGCTTGGTTGGTGTAAGTGCCACCAAGACAAAACAGGTAAGGACTTTTACTTCGACTCTCTTGCTGACCTGCTCAACAAGATTGAGGCGCTTAGAAAAATCAGATATGTCCACGCAACAGGTGAACTCCCAGCGGTAGTTGTTAGCCGTCTGTAAACCAAGGGCCGCTTACCAGCGGCTGTATTCATTCGTGTCATTTATATCTTCTTCAATGACGACAATTCCTGCACCAACCAACCGCCTCCTTAATGGCGGGCACTTGGTCATCACATCAGGCGTACAGAACTGGGTGGACACAGGTGTTGAGCCTTGGGCAGCTGAGCCCAACCCCGACACCCTCGGCCTTGAGTTGAGACGTCACTACCTCGCAGTCATTGTCACCTCCCATCTCTCGGGAGACCAAGGCGATACCTGTGATGCCGACCACGTCCTCAACCAAGCGGTCTTCTACAACCCTGGCTGCGGTGACCGCATCCTCACTGTCTGGAACCGCAACGGGGCATCCAAGATCTTCTGCATCACGGATGACTACGGCGGTGAGAACGCAGTGACCACGGTGCTTTTCGCATCGGAGTACTGATGACTGACCACACACCTACCCAGCAAGACATTCCTTTCTGCCGTTGGCAGGTACGTATCCACGACAGTGGGCGAGACATCAGCTCACCTGAGTTCGACACCTACCGACAAATGCGTGAGTGGGAGTCCGACTGGTATCGGCGTAACCCATCACCGAGGTACGAATGAAGCACGCAGCATTGGCTGTGGCACTGGGGCTGAGCTCTGGCTTGGCCCCTATGTCTCAAGCCCATCACGGCGGTGAGTGTTACGTCAGCGCCAACAACTCCCACATCTGTGTGGTGAGAACGGGTGATCAACAGTTCAGTGCTGCCATTACTGACGGCACATCAGTCAAACCAACTGTCCTTTCCTTTCGTTGCAACGATGGCTGGCGTGGTGCTGGTTCTTTATCCAAGGAAGCAATGGCACTTGTTGTCTCTGCTATCTGCACGGACAACGGCAAACAACAAAGCCCCACCACTTCTGTGGCAGGGCTGCTGTGAACAAGAGGGCTACGGATTAACCGTGGTCCTCACTCCTCCTCTTCGTCTGATCCACCAACAGGAACCAGACGGATCTGCTTCTTAGCCAGCTTGATTTCAAACTCATCACCGACCGCAAGCTCAAGCATCGCGGTGTAGGCCTTGCCGATCAGCAAATTGCCATTCCCCTGCACGACTGCTTTGTAGCTCAGCTTGCGACCACCTTTACCAAGACCAGCAGTAGGGCCGGTCGCAAAGTTGATGCCCTTCGCTTCGAGCAGAGCCTCGTAGAACGCAGTGAAGTTCAGGCGATCACCGCCATCCTTCTTTTCACTGACGTAGCCGCAGGCTCTTACCAAATCGGACTTTGATACGTCGCCAAGATCTTTCACCTTCGAGAGAAGGTCGGTGCCGGTAAGCATTGAATTGATCCCCATCAGATAACCATTACATAGCTGTATCAACAGTTACTTGTCAACAACAGCTGGAAAATAAGACAGCCTTGGCCGCTTACCAGCGGCTTTTTTCTTGTGTGTTCTCAGTAATGGGAACGTCCTTTGTCAGATAGTTCTATGACCCTATCCATCGTTCCTGTTGATGCCGCTGGTATCGACAACATCGCTGAAGGGCTCACTGGTTTCGTGGATGAAACCCAAGAGCTCCAGCAATCGATGATGACAACGCTGTTCATCTCAGGTGCGAGCGAAGCCAGTAATGGCAGGTGTTCTTACCTGTTGCTGGATGACGGCTCTCGTATGTGGGTGCCCAACTCGCTGCGCTGCTGGCTTGTGGATCTCTCCATCAAGACTCAGCAGTACGACAGCTATGACCCAGTCGAGAAGCTGTTGATCCGTGTGACTGCTGCTGACGGCACGACTTACGTGTATCGCTGCGGCTTTGACAGCTGGACAGCAACCAGCTTTCTCAATCAGTTCAAACACATGACCCGTAAGCAACTTGCGGATCAGGTGACCATCACTCTTAGGGGTAAGGGACGTGCAACTTTCGTTGACGTCTCCTACTGCGAAGACGGCGGCTTCCATCGAGTGCAGCTGCCTGACACTGCATTCACTGGAGAGAAGCTGGGCTACGACGACAAGCTGGACATCATCAGCTACGTCAACGGAACCTCTCAAGACAACGAGCAATCACCAGTGGTGGAGGCTCAAGTCCAAGTAGAGGAAGAGCCCTTCGAAGTTCCGCCTGAGGAAATCGATGAGCTCCTCGAAGAGATCCGTAAGCCCAAGCGAGCACGGAGTAAAGCCACTGCCGCCAAGACTGACACCCCTGTCACTGCTTAAGACCTTTGACCCTCGCCTACCAGCGGGGGTCTTTTTCTATTTTTCAAACGACTGCAAACCCAGCAGTCCAAAGAGGAAGCGGTAGCTGGCAGCTGTCGTATCCCTCTTCCAGTGGAGCTGGCTCTTGCTCACCGGCATAGACCCTCTCAAGTTCTGCCCGCTCTTCCCTCAGCTGCTGCTTCCATTCCTGCTCACATTGCTCTTCCAGTAACTGTTCCCTTGCAATCGCCTCTGCTGAATAGGGGGTCGTGTTGCCATCGCTATCGCGGAGGTTGCAGTTACTTTCCTTACGGTGCATCAAGGCAGCGTGGTAGTAGCCCTGGAGCGTCGTCAGATCTTCTGCAATCTTGCTGAGCTCATCGGCTCGATCGAAGATTGCTTCAGCTAGCTGACACGCAAACTCTGTGTCCTCACTCAGGCACTGAAGCTCTGCCCTGTGCTGCTCGATGAAACACTGCTTCAGCATCATTGAGCAGGAGCGGACGAAAGCAATCGGTATCTCAATACGTGAGTGCCCCGTCTCGTAATCGTTAATGCCCGCATCCTCGACTACGTCAAATGCGTACTGACTCCAGCTCTGCACGTCACGGAAGAACAGTTCCCTGTAAACCTCAGTCAGTACACGCCTCTGCTCTTCAGCAGTCATCGCCTTGTAGTCAGCGCCTGTGATCTGCGATAGGTCCAACGCCATATCAATAGATGACCGTGTGGCCTTGGCCGTTAGCTGTCACCACTGTTGGCTCAGCCACTTGGTAATTGGGGTTGCCCATCGTCTGGTCTACAAAGCCAGCAGCACGGGGAGGACCACCGATTAGTCCTTCGGTCTGCGGACGTGTGGCCTGTTGACCACGTGTAAGAGCTTGGGCATACATATCCTGCGCAACTTGAGTGCTGTCCACATAGACACCAGGCACGTTGCCTTCTGACTGCCTGATCTCAACACGGTCCGACTGGCTGGGTGCCATTGCTTCTGCCCTGACTTGACCAGCTGCTTGGACCTTGCCCATAAAGATACGGATCTGGTCGTTACTCATTCCAGCTGCCTGCATTTCTTCAATGGCTTGCTGGAGTTGTTCTTGCTGTTTCATTGTTTGTTCTCCTAATTGTTTAACTAATTCAGTACGCACCGCCAGCACGTAACTCCATGTTCACTTGCTCGGTAGCAATACGTTGAGCCTGGTCATACGGCATCGGAGCAACAGAGCCATCGCTCTTCTGAATGGGTTGACCCATCAGTTGCTCTGCTCTTTGATCGATCATTCCTTGAACGGCTGCCATCTGCTGATAATCAACAGGGGTCATTGCCATCTCTGCTTCGCCACGCATTTGCGTGATCTCGTCAGCCGCCAGAGCTTCGAGCATGTTCTCGGTGCCCACCAACTGACGAGCCTCGTTCACCTTGTTGCGTGCTGCAGCTAAGGAATCCACGCCGACAGCACTTGTAGCTCCACCGTTGTTGACCATCCTTCCAACGACTGAGAAAGGATCGGTGGGTTGGAAGTCAATCTGCTGCTGGTTACGAGCGCCCAGATACGAGGCGGCTCCTGCTGTAGCCAGTGTTCCGCCACCAACCAGAGCTGCTGCAACTGCGTGGTCTTGGAACTGCGGTGACTTCAGGTAGGCCTCTGCATCCACCACACGGTCGCCAACATTACGGGTGAATTCATTGCCCATCGCCTCAGGAATGTTTAGCCCCTCAGCCATTTGTTGACGGCGATTCAGACGGCGGTTGCTCTCCTCTTCTTGAGCACGCTTCTGTACTTGCTGGTTGTACTTCCTCTTGTCTTGCATGAACCCTGGCACTTGGCCGGGGTCAGTCAAATTAGTAATGCGTTTTCTAGCCATAGTCTTAATCCTAGTAATTCAATTGTAAGAAGTTGGTTGTTAATTAGAGAGATAGAGTTGCTGGTTGCTCCTCTTGCTGACTCTCTCTACGACGACGGATTTCTTCGTCAATAGCAGAGGACTTATCAAGTGCCCACTGCTGTGTTCCTATTGCCTTTTGAGCACGAGCTTTGTTCTCTTCATCAAGCAGCTGATCCACCAACACCTGCTGTTGCAGTGTCTTGGTTTGCAATGCTTGCTGTTGTGAGCGCTTGTTAAATCCCACCTTTGACTCAGCCTTCTCAGCTGAGGCATTGGGGTTGGCCTTGATCAGCTTGTACTTCTGATCCATCAACTCACGGGCATTGGCTTTGTATGTGTCGTAGTCAATGCCTGGGTTGCGCTCAGCAAAGTTGTTGCGGCGGCGCTGGTCTTCCAACGCAGAGCCGGTGGCTTGACCACCCAATAATCCAGCTGCACCACCGCCAGCTAACGCAGCAATGGTTGCTGCCTTGTTCCCTCTGATCCTTGGATTTTTGTAGCCAGCCAGTGCACCTAAGGCAGAGCCACCAATCGCAGACAAGGTTGGGATAACTGTGTCGTTGACACCCATTGACTTACCAAGGAACTGAACCTCAGCACCACGAATGCCATCGGGGTTGGTCTTAAGGATGCCGGCGATGTTGATCTTGCCGTCATCAAAGGGATTCAGGTCAGTGTCCCTGTCTCTGAGGTAGCCCTTGTATGAGGCGTACTCACCCGCTGTGACATCAGGACGCTCCAGCAGGAAGTCATCCATATCCATAAGCCGTCCTTCACGGCCCAGCAGATACCGCATTCCCACTTCGGCAATGGCATTGCTGGTGACACGAGGGTCGAGCTCATCAGGCACAGCTGCTTGATAGCCCGCTTGCCTACCGGTAATGGAGCCATTGTTCTCACTTCCCATCAGTCCGATGCCTGTGTTCACTGCAATGGCAGCAGGCAGCATCGAGGCAACGTTCACCAGCGTGGGTGAGTAGGCACGACGCCTTACTTCCCATTTCTTGCTGCCCTTATCGAAGCGAACACGCACACCTGGTGCAGAACGCTTGTAGTTCTTGGCGTTGTCTCTGGAGTACAGCTCCTGCTTCACCGCATCTTCAATGGCTTTGCGGTCTTGCTCTGCTCCTGCCTTGGAGTATCCACCGAACTCAGCAGCAGTTCCAGTCAGATCAGGCAATGGTTCAGAGATGTACTCCCGGTCTTGAACAGCACGGCTCACTACCTTCTCGTCGTAGTCAGGTGAGTAGCGAACAAGCCCCTGGTCAATGGCCTTCTGAAGGTTGACGATCTCTTCCTTGTAGAGATCAGGGTTGGCGTGAGCTACTGCTGCCTCACTGCCGATATCGACGATGGCTTGAGGAGCGTTGATCAACCACCACAAGTTCCGAGTGGAGTTCGTGGTGAAGTCATTGGCCATACCGCCAAGGGCATAACCGAGCTTGTTCAATACAGGCAGGTCGCGCACTCGCTTCTTGTCAGCAGCGATTCGGACGGCCTCTTCCTTAGTTGGCTTCTTGACCTGCATGGTCTGCTCGTCGAACTCCAGGTCAGGAAGGCGATCCACCTCTGCTGGCGAGCCACCGACGTTCAATCCGTTGTTCGCACGAAAGGAATACATCCCATCGTTGAAAGGACCGAGGCCCAGTCGCCTCAGCACGGTTGCTGCTGTCTGATTGTCTGTCGTTGATGAGTACTGACGAATGCTGTCGATCAATGGGTGTTGACTCAGCGTCTGCTGATAGCGAGGGGGGATGGCTGCCTTGCCCTCTGCTTCACGCCTTGAGTAGAGAGCATCACGTCTGTCTTCTGAATCCAGGTTGAAGGCTTGTCCAAAGCCAGAGCCGAAGTCGCTCTCGCTAACGCCGCCCAAGATTCGATTGATCAACGTCTGCCTTTTCTCTGGTCCTTCTTGTTCGTTGAGGTTGGCCATCATGCAACCCCCAGTTCTTCTGCTTTCTCATTGAGCAAGCGACGGAATACCTCAGAGGTGGATGCCACCTGCATCAACGACCGCAAAGCTTCAGCCTTGGCTTTCGTTTCCTCTGTCGTCCTGAAGGACAGCAGCTGATTGCGTGTGGTCTTTTCTTTCGTCCGTAGTACTTTCATCTCTATTACTATCTCTAGTATTCATCTACTATTCTAACGTTTATGTATTACATTTTTATGGCAGCCAGCTGAGCTCTATCTTGATTAGCTCTTTATATAAAACATCTGGCATCTGTTCAAGTCCTTGGCCGTATGTTCTGTCCTGAACATCTCTTGAGCTATGCCCAGTGATTGCACGCCTTGCGTCTTGTGGCAGTCGTGCCTCTCGCATCAAATCAATCCATGTTCCACGCAAGGAATGCAGTACCGTCAACCGCTCTTCGTAGATATCTAGCTTGATAAGTATTCGTTTGAACCAACTCGATAGCTTGCTGTTGTCTTCATCACCAAAGACATAACCGTCTGCATTGATGTCCACCATATTGAGGAACCCTTGCTCAATCAGCCACGGGTGCAGTGGTGTAGCTCGTTCATCGCTTGCTCCTCCCTTCAATGGGTGTGGATACTGCACATCAGGCTCATCAACTAGGTCGAGATACCAGATGCCTGCTGTTGTTTGCTTGATATCCCTATGTCTCAGCTGTGAGATGTCGCTTGACCTGGCACCAGTTACAAGCAGCGTCTTAGTCAGCATTGCTCGCGTCTGATTCCTGCACATCTTTAGTTCGCCAACGATTAACTGTAGTTCTGCCTTGGTAAAGGGTCGATAGTTCTGCTCTTTCATATTCTTTGGCAGCTTGATCTTCATATCTCCGAATGGATTTGATTCAAGTAGCCCATATCGCACGGCAATCCCGAATAAGTTTGAGATGCTTCCGATTCGCTGCTGCTTTGTGCGTATTGCTAGCGATCCTGATTGAATAGCGTTCACATATGTACGTGCATCAGCAACCGTTACCTCAGCTGGGTAATGCTTGTCTGTTATCTCGATTAACTCTTGAATAATCCGTTGATAACTGTCATATCGCTTTTGACTTACGCCGATACCAGTTTCAGTTCGCAATCCACCAGCATCAAGCAGCCATTGCTCCAACAAATCTGCGTATGTCACCTGTGATTGCGGAACTGGTGGCGTGGTTTGCTCTATCTCGCTGGGGCTGTAGTCACCTGCCCCACGCTTGGCTGCATCAGCTCCGAATGCCTGCAGATATTGGAACAATCGCTGCTGTATCTGCCCCATCCCCTTGGAATCAGGGCTGATATGCAGCTGATTCAGCAAATCACCTACGAATTTCTGCGTGATTGCTGCCTTTGCCTGCTCTGCTGCGCGGATATCCCCCGTATCCAGCGCCTGCTTCATGCCTTGTGCTGCTATCAGCACGACTGACGCCAGCATCTGCTCTTGTTCGCTGCTGATCTGCCCTAGTTCCCCCGCATTCAGCAGTTGACGCAGTGGTTCTCCCGCAATTCCAGCCGCATCCCGTGGAGATAGCGGTGTTTGCTCTAGTGCTGGTGCGCTAGCGGCTGCATCAGTGGTGATATTCCCCGCTAATCGGCGTTCGTACTCCGCGTTTGCTGTAGCCCAAGCCTCGTGCGCTGCTTTTGCTGTGGGTTTAGTGGGGTCAACGTCCAGAACAGCGGTGAATGCTGCTTTGTTGTCAAACAGATGTCGCTTATCAGCAGGCACACGCCGGTAGTACTGCAACCTTCCGTGCCTTGTTCGCCTGATGTAGGGCAGGGCGGCAGGTTTCTTCGGCACCAGAGCCCTGTTGTTACACCTAATGTTACTCCGTTTGTTACTTCTGTCAGCCCTAACCCATTGATACAACTGGGATTGTGGTTATCACTAGGGTTTTTAGGGGTGGTTCAACGCTCACACACAACGCAAACTCCAGTCTGGACGAGAATGATTCTCACTGCAACACGTAGTTGCTGCAACGCTTCTCAGCTAAGGACTGGCTGCTCGTTCTCCCAGTGAGCAGCGCTGTTGTTACACCCGTTGTTACACCTGAAGTTACACCTCTCGCCGTGTAAGACAGTACTAATGTACTTGTGCCGTACTGGTGGAAGCATGGAGACGTGGGACTTCGTTGATGACCGTGAACTCACGCCCCTCTGTGGAGTGCAGAGCTGTTCCACCTGCTCCTCCTTTGGGTACGTGACCCTTGGTCAATGCCAAGTTCTGGGTGCTTGTTCCCTCAAGCAACGACTGCTTCCCCCTGGTACGCAACTCATACGGAGATGCAAGGGGTGGTCACATGCAACTCCTTGGGCAATGACGTCCTCACCTCTTCAGTAAAAGAGGTACACCTGTAAAACCAAGGAAATACTTCAGCCCGACACTTAAGATTTAAACTTCTTTAGATACTTCAAGGAAATACTTTATCCCGACGTTTAATACTTATGATTCTTAAGATCCTTTCTACGAAATACTTTATCCCGACAATAAAAGCACGTATCCGTTACGTATTCGTGTAGTTCGCGTGACGGTAGTGATGCGTTTGCTTTTCGCCTGTTCATCTCTACGTGCAGAGTGATTGATGAATAGTTGAGTCGGTCGATGCTTGCTTATGTGAAACGCGCAAGCTTTCAATCCATCAACTTTTGTTGATATGAGTTGTGCCAATCGCTTTGCCTCGGTGTATCGAGGGTGAGTAGCCCTTGATTGACTTGTGTTCTATACCCTAATTAATACACAGCCAGACATTATTAAGTATGGGTAACGTGTTAGTTACGCATACGCTACACATTCGTTCGCTACGAATGTTCTATTACATGCGACAAATGTTTTAGCAAAAACAGTTGGAGCTGTATCCCATTTAGCTGAGCCTATGACTCAAACCCAAAATGATTTAACTTCTGCACGTTTCGGTGGGGCGAGATGGTCTTTCCTCAGGCGTTTGCCAACCAGTTTCTGTGGTTGAGTAGCACGCTCAGCGATGTACTCATCCATCAATCGTTCTTCAAGCTCTTGTTCCATAGCGTCAATATCGATTGGTTCAGGAGGTTTCTCTGCTGTGCCTCGTTCACCAGGCGATAGATCCCACACTAGTTTCTTCTTCTTTGGAGCTGGGCCTCTCTTCTTGCTGCCATCAGCACGTAAACCGTGAGCGAGGTTCCACTCTTCTTTCGTCATCATTCCTGCAGCAGGTTCAGCTTTCTGAATAGCCGCTGCTCTCATCGCATCAACATAGGGAGCGTTGTACTCAGCCTCTGCTTCCCAGCTTTCGTTGACATATTCCGTATAAATAAGATCTACTTTTCTCCTTAGTTCATCCATCTCCTCACGAGTGAA
This sequence comes from Scyllaea pelagica, assembly GCA_031833965.1. Taxonomy (NCBI): domain Eukaryota; kingdom Metazoa; phylum Mollusca; class Gastropoda; order Nudibranchia; family Scyllaeidae; genus Scyllaea; species Scyllaea pelagica. Next base: position 14,611 of record JAUEKY010269294.1, read on the forward strand.
CTTATGTTTGCCGGTGACGCCCTCTATCTCTTCGACAAATGTAGGCACGTCTATTTCCTTTCTATTTAACTGACGTTCAGATGTACGTCTAATACCAGCACGGGCTTGAGCTCTCAGCTCTGGTCCAGACAAAGGTTCTAGCTTCGGTCTACCTACGCCACGTTTCTTACTCTTTGCTTTCATTTATTCATAGCCTTTGGTGTTACTACAATGTTAATTGATG